>JAKVQQ010000020.1:0-219172 GCA_030462855.1 Saturnispora bothae | reverse complement strand
GTTCGATCCCGGTGCCGGTTGCAAACCGGCACGCTGGGCGAGGATGCTGCCTGTGATTGCACGTGACTTCGCACGTGACTTGCGCGTACGCATGCAGGTTTCGCACGAATGTCAAATAATTTTGATTTACCTGTACATACTCTTGTGTCAAAAATGAATATTATATTACTTACAAGTTAGAAACAATTAAACATTTAATCGATGAGTGGGAGCCTTTCCATTTTCATTACCATCAATTTCACCAATTTCTACAAGTTCAACTTTCTTTTCCTCTTCTCTTTCTTCATTATCTTTTCTGGCTCTTACTAGTTTCCAAAGCCAGCTTGTCTTAGATTCCCATAAGTCGACAGTCAAACCTTGCTCTACAACGTTACCATCGTAACCAAGAACAATAACTTCATCACAGGCCTTTATAGTACTTGCTCTATGTGCAATAGAAATACGTGTGACGGGAGGCTCATTGTTTCCTCTGATTGCCCATCTATTCAAATTGGTATTGACAATGCTCTCACTAACAGCATCTAAAGCACTAGTGGCTTCATCAAGAACCAGAACTCCCGGATTCTTAATGAGTGCTCTTGCAATGGCCAATTTTTGTTTTTGACCACCCGATAATAAACTACCTCTTGAACCAACTTGAGTATTCATCCCGGATGGTAATGCAGCTATGAAATCACAATTAGCTCTTTGAGCAACAAATTCAGCATCGATTTGATTGATTTTTTTTCTTTCAATTAATGGCAGTGAGTATATTATGTTTTCATATATCGTTCCTTCCATTAAAACAGGCTCCTGTTGAACATAGCCTAAGTTTCTTCTTAATGATGCTGTTGACATATTTTTTATATTTACGCCATCAATGTAAATGTTACCCTCATTTGGTTCATAAAGTTTCAATAACAAAGAAGCAATTGTGGACTTACCTCTACCAGAGGGACCAACTACACAAACGTTAGACCCTGCTTTTATTTCAAATGATAAGTTCTTGAAAATGATGTTATCAGGCCTAGTTGGATAAGCAAATGTAACATTTTCAAATTTTATATGCCCTTTAACAGGTGATATGACTTTTGAGCCAATGACTGGATCAATTGCAGGCTTCAAATCTAAGATTTCAAACAATCTAGAGGCAGCACCAGCACCTTTGAACAATTCAGTGTAAAAGCTGGCTATACCAAATGTTGCAGAACCACAATATTCTGTGTAAATCATATAAGCTGTTAAGTCACCAATTGTCATGGCACCATTCATAACTAATCTTGCTCCTAGACCTAACGTGATTAAGAAAGTGATATTTCCTAAAACGCCGGTGACAGAAAAGAAAGTGGCATTAGTAAAGGAATCTCTATACGAAACATTCCAGACCTTTTGAATTTGAGAGCCATATCTATGTGTTTCCCTGGGCTCTGCATTAGAGCATTGGATTGTTTTAATTGAATTTAATTGTTGCTCGGCCACCTTTGTTAGATCACCGGTAGCTTGCTGTAGTTGTCTAGACAAGGCCCTAACCTTCAAACCATAAATCCAACTGGCAAATAAAAGAGGAGGAGCAAAAGACAACATGATCATACTTAAAGTTGGACTGAGATAAAACATCATGAAAAGTGAAGAGGATAAAACAAGGGAATGTTTGACCCCATCTGACATGTTGTAAGTGATAGACTTTGAAACAACAAAGGCATCACCAGATAGTCTAGAAATCAAATCACCGACTTTATTTCTATCATAGAATTCACCATCTTGTCTGAGAATATGTTTCATGAATTTGGATCTGAGTCTTGAAACGAGATTTTCACCAATTACTCTCATCAATAAAGTTCTCGCAAACGTTGCAGCGGTTGAAACAGTCAAAGCACCTGCTAGATAAATGAGAAACGTGTCTATAGGCAAACCATACACTTTCAAATCTTGATAAGTTGAAGCTAATGCCGAATCGGAAATACCATCAGGATCCGATTTATGCATTGAGAAAGATTCGCGTGTTGCGTCTAAAATGGTACCGGTAACTTTGGGTAAAGACATGACAATGATGGCCGAAAGAGTTAATAAAGTCATTGCTAAAATGAACAAAGGTAAATCTTTGGAGGCCAACTTGAGTAATCTCCATATTTCTTTAGCAGAAGCTGAGTTCGATTCCTCGGGAGTTAAATTGAATATTTTTTGAATGATTGTAAGTTTCTTTGTGTCCTTCTTAACATCCTGACTCACGAGATTTGGGTCTTTATCAAATTTGACGTTGTTTGGGTATGATTGGTGTAAACGAGTGCAAGTTGAAAACTTGGATTTAATGAACAAATGTGTTATAGAAGTGGATCTTGTGAGCACACCAGCGGCCAGCGACGGTCTTACCAGAGAGCGTAGCGACACTATTCTAAAAGGCAGCATGAAGACGACAGTATGAGGGTATATACAGGGCAGTCCACTTAGCGAGAAAGAAGCAAGGTGTCTTGTTGCTGATATTTTCGCATGGGAGGATGAAAGTGTCATAATTTAATAAATAAAGTATAAATATATATAAATGAATATAGATAGATAGAGCAATATCTAAACATACCGGGCCATTGTCGAACAAGCGCTGAATCGCATTAGAACCGAGAAAAAACCCAGGATATATGATATTTTTTATAGGATGATAGGTCATGGAATGAATTAAGCAAGTTCCTTACCGGAGGTCAATTCCACAGTCTTGAGAAGCTCACCCTTTTGGTAGGTTTGGGCCTTGACTTCAGTCACGAATCTTCTGGACGCAACAGTTTGATGTTCAGCTTTGAGGGCCTTGGTTAAGGTCTTACCAGAGATGGCAAAATACTTGTTAACGCTGCAGCAAATGTTAGTAACATGGATCTTTGTGAATCACCTCTTTATAGTGGCTACATACGAAATACCGGCTTTCTTCCAGGCAGACATTTTGTTGTTGTTTCAATAAGAAGATTCAATGCTTTCAGCTTCCAATTTTTTTTGCCCTCCAATTAAAAAAATTAAAGTTCGCGCGCTGCGTAACCATTGAAATATCTGAGTAGGCTGCTCTGGAATTTTTTTTTTTTTTTTTTTTTGTTTGATCTTGTTCAGTTTAACTAGAAGCCCGTTCTTTATTTTGAAAATGCCACTCGACAGGGCACTTTTTTACCATCTCGCTTCGAATTTGCCAGAAGAACGTCTCAAAGCGGCTTCCAAACTTATACAGCAGTTTCAGGAGTTCAATGACGACGTTACAGGCGACTATGTCCTCAAGAGGCTCATCAACGGTTTGGCTTCAAATAGAGATTCAGCAAGAGTGGGGTTTTCAATTGTGCTCACAGAATTGCTTTCAATTTTGATCCAAAGTAACTATCTAGTTGACACTAATCAAAAGGTTTGCTACAAGCTTCAAAATGGGCTTTTAGATCTATCAGATTATACGCCTTTGAAATTCATTCACCATTTATTGACGATTTTGGACATTGAAATCAAAAACAAGGGGAAGGGCAAACAATTGAGATCGTATCTGTTTGGAGTTTTGTTTGGTATCCAGTCGCTGATCAATTCCAAAGTCTTATCCCCTCAAAGCAACGAGATCTTGGATTATCCAGCCTTAGAGTCAGTCGTTACCAACTTGTTGGACTTGGCTAAAACAAAGTCATGGATTTCTGAAATTTCCCATTTCACAATTGCAAATCTTCTCTCTTCTCACAGGCTTGTCGATGATGTGAAATTCGTTCCTTTTGTGCTCAGCTCTCTTGATTCCGCCGGAACATTGCTGACATCGGACGGCCTATTGGTTTATTTACAAATACCAATCCCATTGAGATCAAAAATGGCATCGCTTTCCGATATTTCAACTTCTTGGAAACATGGCGATCCTCTGGTCAAAGGAAATGGTGATCTTTTATCTGCTGCGTTGAAAAATATCAGTGTCAATGATAATGCCAAGGCCGAAGATGAAGAAGATAAACCCACCACTATTCAAAAGGGCTCTTGGTCCTCTCAGATCCATCCTGTTTGGGTTCCTCTGCTTCACGAGTTGCTTCATTTCAATGATATTGACCAAAACCATTCTTCGAAAAAGAGAAAAGTCATCAAATCGAAGAAATCAGCCCCAGTCGAGTCTGAAAGAATCTCTTTCGCCTCATTTTATTCCCTTTTCCAATCAATCCACTTTACGCCAAACACCTCTCCAGAAAAAAAATACTCCGGTTTACAAATCATAGAGTTACTAGTGACTAACCCTCAAATTAATTTACCAAGGGACTATTTACCGTTGGTTTTTTCCGGCCCAACTTCACGTGTTTTAATCGACCACTTGTCCAAGAAGGATCGTGTATTGAACACAATCTCCACTAATGTCTTGAACTCCACCATCAACAAAGCACTTGTTGATAAAAGAAGATTGGCAACTATCAAGGCATTTGAGTTTCAATCTGTTTACTTTGACAGATTAACTCGCTCCAAATCTGTTCACAGTTTGCTAGTGAATATTCAAGATCCTTCTGAATGGATAGATATCATGACTTGGTTGTTGAACTCATCAAACAGTGAGATTCAAAATTCAATATCCAACGGTAAGAAACAAAAGATTAGCGAAAGAGAAATCATGGATATTAATCAATGGATAATTGACTCACAATTCACTTTAATCAAATCCAACAAAAACTTATTGATGTCCGCTTTAAACGATGATCGAACCATTGAAATTAATGATGAACAGAAACAAATGATTATTGATTTGTTGCAATATTATTTGAAATCACTTGTTAAACGTGTTTTCTTCACGTTAGAATGTGACACTGAACCGTCTGATAAGCTCGTTGA
This sequence comes from Saturnispora bothae, assembly GCA_030462855.1. Lineage (NCBI taxonomy): Eukaryota > Fungi > Ascomycota > Pichiomycetes > Pichiales > Pichiaceae > Saturnispora > Saturnispora bothae. Next base: position 214,384 of record JAKVQQ010000020.1, on the reverse strand, counting down.
GTCCGCTAGAGAGAGATTCAATAGCGCTCTAGGTCTATTAATGGAATACACATCTTTCGAAACAATTGATTGGACTGCTTTTATTGTCGGTTTCATTGCAGAAAACGACGGTGATTTGAAATCCCCATTACAAGGGGAACTAGAAGAAATCAAATTGTGGGCCATTTTGAGTTTGAATGAATTGAAAAATTCATTAAATGATAACGACATAGCAAAAAGTTTACAATTGTTAATTTCAATGGCTCTCTTGGAATTGTTTGCTGGAGATACCGATTCTGCTGGTGTTTTGCTAGATTTGAAAAATGTTTACAATGATATTTACCAAGATCAATCTAACAATAATGGTAGTGACTCTATGGTTGCCGATGAGACTCAGTACTTTGATGCTGAAAGTCACATTCATGACAGTCATGATGAACACGACCATGGACATCAGCATGCTGAGCATGAAGAGTCAGCGGATCCTATTTTAGACACTTTGATTGATTTATTATTAAGTTACATTACTCAAAAATCAACACTGAAAAAGAACATTGCCATTAGAATTTGGGAGACTTTACTTGGATTAGGCATTGGTGAACCTCAATTGCTTAGACTCCAAGAGATATTATTAACTAGAGAAAACAAGTCTGGTATGGAAAAGTTATTCAACGTTGGCGTTGAATTTGAGGATGAATCTGAGGAACAAGTTGGAAATATTTTGGATGATTTATCAGATGGTGATAAAGAAAAGGAGCAAGAATCATCATCATCATCATCATCAGAATCCGACTCCGATTCAGAATCCGACTCATTATCCGACTCCGATTCTGAAAGTGATGCTAATGATGCTGACAGCGAAACTATCAAAAATAAGATTGAAGAAGTGGAAAGCAGCACTACAGCTGCATTAGCCAAGGTTCTAAGAAAAAAGAATTTAGACGAGTCCGATGAGGAAGATGTTGAAGATGACAGCGACGATGACAGCGATTCTAACATGTCTGAAGAGTCTATGTCTGATGAACAAATGATGGCTTTAGATAATCATCTATCTACTATTTTCAAACAGAGAAGAGATGCCTTGACACATATCGGGGGTTCATCTGATTCAAACAAAAAAACTGGTAATGAACGTAAAATGGAAGCCCAAGAAGCAAGAGATTTAATGGCGCTTGTTAAAAACAGAGTCTTGAATTTATTGGAGGTTTATGTTAATAAGGAGCCTTACAAGGGTACTAAATCATGTCTATTAATTTCCATGATGTCTCTACAAACCATTGATTTGACCTTGGACAAGGTTGTTCAGAATAAAGCTAGAAAGGTGATTAAAGATGCATGTAAGACTCCTTTCAAGATCGACTCTGATGAAGTCATGGAATGGATTGTTGAGAGCTTGAACCAATTGTTCCAACTAGCCGGAAACTCTAAATTCCAATTGTTGGATCAAGGTGTTAGTCAAGTAATTATTTTCATTGCTAAATGTGCTTCCCTTGATGGTTTTGGTGTTAATTCAATGACAATCATCGATGGTTTGAAGAATGCCGCCAATGATGAAGAAAATAAGATGGATGTTCAAATTCTGAGAGATTTTCTTGGTTGGTTGAAAAGTAAATTTGGCTCAGAAGATTTCTCAACTGAAATCCAAAACGATTTCAATGAATTGATCAAAAAGAGGTCCATTTCAAAGTCCAAGAGAAATGGTAAGAACTCAAAGAATAAAAACAGAAGCAAAAACAAAAAGAAGACCAACAATTAAGCTGGAATTTTATAGATAAACTTTTATAGAGAAAATTTAAATTCACTGCACACAGGCAAGTGTTTCTTCTTCATTTTTTCAAACTATAATTTGGTGTAACTATGTCACAAGAGGCTAAAGAAAACCCCATTAAAAGTGACCAAGAAGACGACTATGACGAGGAAGCTGATGAAGACTTTGTGCTTGATGATACAGTAAAAAACAAGGAAGAAGACTCAGATTTCTCAGAGACGGAAGAAGATGTTATCAATAAGTCTAAGTATGCTAAACTTGAGTCTGAAACAGGTGGTTTGATCAAAACAAGAAACCAAAGGGCTCAAGAAGTATCTGCAGACATCATATCGTCAACAGTCGTAAAGAACGATTCAGGGAAGGCTAAATCCGATATCGATTCTTTATGGGCAGAATTAAATGATATGGGTTCAAAAGGTCTCACTTCTGTTCCCGAACAAAAATCCAACACAGAACAAACATCGCCTGCTGCAACAAAGGATCAAAGGATCAAGATCAAAAGGACTTACGAGTTTGCTGGCAAAACAATCACGGAAGAGAAACTCGTTGACATCGATTCTCAAGAAGCTAAGGCACATTTGAATTCAACCAAATTAGCTTCCACTAATGCTGCTGAAAATAATAAAGTTATGAAACCATTGCAGTCAAATTTGAGGCGAAAAAAGAAGAGGGCCAGTTTACTAGATGCTGTCATTTCCAATTCTTCAAACACAAAATTATCGACCTTGGAAAAGTCTAGGTTAGATTGGGCCTCCTACGTTGATAAGAACAAGATCAATGATGAATTAAAGTACAAGAACAAGGACGGCTATCTAGAAAAGCAAGAATTCTTGAGCAGAGTTGATAGCAAGCGGGACCAACTTGTTAGAAAGGCCAACAAGAAACAATAATCCACCCTGTATATATATTTTGTATTACTATTTATATAATCTAAAGAGGACATTATTAAGCTGTTAGTACAAAATGTCGTTCAACAGAAGTTATTTTATCTTCTTCTTCTTCACCTTCGAAAATCAACTTACAGATCTCAGGCCCACAATTTACAACCTCTGCCGGGTAAAAGACAGTTGTTTCCGGGTATTTAGCTAACACTCTCATACCTGGCTTGTATGGTTTTGCATTATCTATATTTAAAGGAATGAATATCACTTCTTTAGACGTTGCCTTGAATATAGCACCATTCGGATTATTTTCATCTGGCTCTGGATCTTGGATTTCAAACTTACTATCTGTGACTACTCTCAACACTTTACAAAGAATCCAATCGGCGTTTGCTTGTAGCTTTGGCTTATATGCAACTTGAGAGTTAGGTATGATGGGTCCATTTGGATTGTATGGTGATGTATGCGATGACTTCCCTATCTTTCCAGTATATTTGGGTGAAGCCGATTTAGCTGGGTATTTTGATGGAGTTCCGGATTCTTCTTTTGGTTCAGTTGAAACATGTGTACTTATAGGAGACATTGAAATGCTTTTGGTTTCATTTTCTATAGGTGACTCTGGTTCAGCCTTTTGTGAACTTTCATTATCAACAACTGAAATTGATTCGATAGAGGTGAGTGCATTTTGAAGATGTTTATAGGTTAACTGCAAATTACCATCCGCCAACAACCGACCAGCGTTTGCTATCTCAGTGGTAAAAGAACCGGTATCGGTCATGATGAGAAAGAATACAAGGGGAGTTGGTACTAAATTTTGATGAATGGAAAAAATTCCCTACAAAGTCTTATACGAGCTATGAAAAAAAAATTCCCTCCTTCCGGGATCGAACCGGAGACCCCAAGATTTCTAAGTCAATTACAGTCTTGTGCTCTTCCAACTGAGCTAAAGAGGGCTTTCTTGTGCTCATATTGATGATGTCTAAAACACTTGGTTATGTAGCGCCATGACTCGTGGGTAAATTTCAAGCTAATAGAGGAAGAGTTGGTACCACATGGAATTTCGGACAAAAGAGGTGCATAGTTTGGTATTTGAAATTACTTTTAATGCAAGAATTGCAAAATGATTTATCAAAAACATTACATAATTATCTTTGCACCCCACAATGCAACGACATATTGAGCTTTCAAACTCTTGAATAGATAAAAAGCCCTACTGATTAACCTAAGATGCTAAAAGAGTTGAGCAGATTCCACATGAAACAACCAAAAATTTATTACCTAATCTGGAATTTACAACATGGACGCCTGGATGAGGCCAACTTTTGCAACCCACAAGATGCAATCTATTAATGAAATACATAAACATCTAAATAATACGCATTTATAATTAGATTGGGTCATCACACAGCAAGAATGGGATAATCCAAATAATGGTTGATCATTTTTATGCTTTTATTAAAAAAAGCAACAAGTGAGCCCCCACAGATGCTACTCCACTATCCGATTACAGTATCATAAGTTCAAGAAACTTGACGGGATTTTCCAGATTAAATGGTTTCCTCTTAATTTTATTGAAAATAAAAGGAAATTAAGTTAGCGTCGAAAGCACTCTCGACGTCGCCTATCATAAAATGTTGAATTTTATTAAGAATAATAAAATACATAAAGTTCGTTAAAAATGAGGAATGCCCCAAGTACTAAGTGCCATGTTTGCTACACTTGTGATACCCTCTCCTAAGACTAAGCCTGAGGAAAAAACAATCAAATTAATAGCATTAGGTCCATGATAATGACTCCATACAACACTAATTACACCACCAAGAAATCTTGCAATTGTGAAGGATGGTGTATTGTAAATGCCAATACCAATAGCAACACCCGAAGGAATCCACCTCGACCACGCTTTAATCTTATTAATTGTGCTTTCCTTCAAATGCAAACTTGGATCATCCAGTCTCCCCTCAACCTTCATTTTATTGATCAAAACATGTTCCTCATTGATGTATTCTATGATAAACACTTTGAAAAGTGAGATAGATGCAATTATGATAGATGCAACTACGGTAAATACACCAGCCATTGGTGGCAAACCTTGTCCATTAACCAAACGTGCACAATCAATCCAAATAACAGCAGTTGGGATCTTAAACTCTTTTCCTGGAATATCATACAACTGGTTATACCACAACCATATTGGCATAGATAACAATACACTCCATAGTGAACCGATCAATTGGGCAATAAACTGGGCTCTTGGAGATGCACCATGCATGTATCCAGTTTTCAAATCTTGCATTAAATCACCTGCTTGTTGAGTCGTAGCTTCAGCTAGGGCCCCACATATTAAGTTTGTTAAGATGGCGCCAGGTGCATTTTTAGGTAAAAGAACAGCAGTTACAAGCTGAGATAATTTGCCAATACCAGAAACAGGATTCAAATCTGTTTCACCCAATGCCTTTACACCTAATAATGAAAACAATAGTGATAAAGGAATCATGATCAGTAAAACTAAAGGAGGAACAATACTTCCGAAAATTAAATGCATGGAACCAAGCAGGAGTGGCGTTGATATTACCAATCCCAATATTGGAACCCATGTTGGAACACTGTTCTCTTCATCTAGAGATGAATCAGATGGTCCTGGCAAGTCAATCGAGTTGTAGCCTGATGAATCTGGTATATCGTTGTCCAGTAATATTACAGACTCTTCATTGTGAATACATTCTGGAGCAAAATTCGTCGTCACCCACTCACGAATGAATGGAAACAGTTCTTTAATAGAGATTGCGCCTAGATTCACCAAACTGTCGACAATCATTATACCTAATGCAATCCACATGGTCCAACCAGCGATTCCATCTTTCCAGTCATCAGCTTCACCGGGTGCCCAACCCTTGGACTTAGCTAAAGGTCCTAAGATGCACCAGCCTATGATCATTCCAATAAACATACCGGTTGTTGTTTCAATTCCCATGATGATACCTTGACCAAGATAAGCTGGAGAAGGTGTGAAGTTCAAGAGATAATTTTTGGATAGATAAGAACCAAAGATGTCCAGCGATTTGATTTGTGGGATGAAATAACTTGTCAATGTATAAACTGAGCTGACAAATGTAGTTTTGAGAAGTAAATCCATGTTTTTGGAATATATTTGTTGATTATTTGTGGAACCTAATAATTCATCGAAAGTTGATTCTCGCTCGACAAGCGTTTCATCTTCTAGATTGATTGCGCGGCGAGTCAGATGATTGTCACTTGGAGCCTTATTGCCATTACCTGAGATTATTCCTGTCGAATCCGCATGATCATCATTGATAACGGGCGAGTTATGAAAAACACCTATTAACATCGCTGTAGCTTTACCACTAGGGAACTTCAACTTCTGCTTAACAATGAACTCTTTTCTTAATGGCACTGCAAAAAAGACACCAAAAAATGCCAACCCTATACTCCAAACGATCAATTTCCATGAGGGATAAAAAGGAGCCCAGTTCTCTTTGAACCCTGACTCTTCAGGAGTCATTAGTTTTTCAATTGCTGGAATGATACCGATGAAACCAAATGCTAATGGACCCGTAGCAACGGCAACCGCAACCGATTGCGCATAAACATTCTCCTGCGGGCTAAATGTGAGAGATGAAGGAATAGATTTGATGAGTCCATAGGACAGTAACGCCGCTGGAAGAGACATCATTGAAACCCAACCAGTTTGTAAACCAAACTGGAAGTTGGCCAACATGATCAGAGAGCCTACAAAGAGTCCTACGATTGTGGCCCTAGCTGTAGCTTCCATAAAGTTGATTCAGAAAGAAAGAAAGAAAGAGAGAGGAGGAGGAGGAGGTTTGCTTAATAATTAAAAAAGCTTAAATTACCGAAAATATTACATAGAGAGAAAAAGTTTGCTTTAAGATTCAACAGCTTGTAGGGATTGAAGATGTTGTGAAAGGGTGAAAACATTTGTGAATGTTGATTGGTTCAATTATTGCATGGAAAGTGAAAAAAACAAGATGTTTTTACCATATCAAACTAAGCCAAAAAGTGACATTTTATAGAATTTCCTTTAAGTTCATTATTAGCAAGCTCAGGTCCCAAAGATGTAGTGAAGCGCTGAAAACAATTGCAAATATCGACGTAAAAAAACAAGACCGTTTTGGTCATATCATATCAAACTAAGCCAAAAAGTAACATTTTATATAACTTCTTTTGAGTCCACCATTAGCAAGCCGTCAGGATCTTCTATGAAACCCAAGTATAGCACTCGAGAGTTCGTAAACGTAATCACAGACACACCAGTCTGTGATTATCTATTGAAACAAAATGTATTTGAGAATATCACCCAAGGTCAGAACACCCAGCAATGCGCCGTCCGCGTCCACAATGAACAACCTATGCAATCTTGATTTTCTAATGGTTTCCAGAACAACAAAGAGAGAATCTTTGGGCGTGCAAGTGTAAACACCTTCGAAATCGTCGCTTCTTTTCAACAAGGCCTCACCTACGCTCAAGTTCAAGTCCAAGTCCTGGATTTTCAATAGAGCAAGAACGTCCACGGCCTCGTAAACGTTGATAAGCTTGTTGTCTTGGTCAACAATAGGGATCGAGGACATTTCATGAGTGGCTAAAAGCTTCACCGCCTCTAAAACAGGGGTTTCTAGCGTTGCAGTGACGACATTCCATGATCCAATGTTCAGCTCTGCCAGTGGCACCAGAAGATGGCGTGTTTCCTTACAGTTCAAGGCCACAAACTTGAGGATACGATATTGGGTGAGAACTGACACCACGATTTCCCTGTTCATTTCGTCATCTCTGTCAACAAGTGGGATTCTCCTGGCTGAGGACTGTAGCATGTACACACAGGCCTCGTAGAGTGATTTCAATGGATGGATGCTGGTGGAGTTAGCGTTCGACGAAGATATGTTCGCCAATGTGAAGGTTGGTGCGGCCCAGTCGCAGTTCGACGCCACCAACTTCACAAAGTCCTTAGCTGTGAGAAGACCAACAAAACGAGACTCCCTCGAGTCCCACAGCGGTGCTGAGACAATTGCATTCTGCAGCAAGATGTTGAGAGCCCGTTTCACTGCAAGGGCAGTGTCGAACACAATCACGCGGTAAGAAACTGGAAGAACATCGAAGGAGGTTTTAGAACGAAGAAAGCCGCGAATGGCATGAAGTGCAAGCCTCTGATCGTGCTGCTGAGACATTCTAATTTGTATGGCAAACAAGAAACCTCCAACTAGACCGTTAGCAAATTTCAATGTGTGTCTCTTTATGGATGAAAAATATGATGTCGGTGTAGAGCTCGGAAGAGGCACTTTCGGGCTCGTTATGAAGGCTGTGCAACGTTCTTCAGGCAAGACAGTGGCCCTCAAGAAGTTTCAGGGCCAAGATCGCAAAGAAGGGTTCCCTATAACGGCATTTAGGGAGATTACGATTTTGAAGAAGTTGAAACACATTAATGTGGTGCAGATACTGGAGGTGTTGCATGAGACTGCGTTCTACACGGTCACACCGTACTTGTCGTGTGATTTGAACGGATTATTGAGAAACCCAAGGATAAATCTCAGCGTAGGCCAAGTGAAACGGGTGATGGACCAGATCCTTCGCGGTATGGACTACGTCCACTCGATGGGATACTTGCATCGGGACATTAAGACGGCAAACATCCTGGTGGACTACTTTGGAACGGTGAAGTTGGCGGATTTTGGTCTTGCCAGAGTGTACTACGGTGCTAGAAATAGTGACAACGCCGTTGGTGGATTTGGCGGTTGCACCGTAGATTACACCGGGATTGTTGTGACACGATGGTATCGTGCTCCAGAGCTTCTTCTTGGAGACGTGAAGTACTCCACCAGCGTTGACATGTGGGGGGTAGGCTGTGTGCTGGCAGAAATGGTGCTTAAGACGCCGCTATTCGAGGGTCAAAGCGATTTGCACCAGGCCGAGTTGGTTTTCCAGCTAGTGGGAACACCCACGGTGGAAAACTACCCAGACTGTCACTTGGTCAACGCTAACGGTGTCAACTTGAAGATCATGTACACGCGGATGTTGGAAAAACGGTTCCATGACTCAATGCTGGGCCAAGGGTGGGTTCAGTTACTTGACGGGTTGCTCCAACTGGATCCTAAGAAAAGATTGAATGCAAAGGGTGCGTTGCAATCGCCTTGGTTTTCACTCGAGCCTGCAATGGCAGATAAAAGTGAGTTAATGGGGTTGGAAGATAGCCATGAAAGGGACTTCCAGGAACAACCACAGCAAGAGAGACAACCGCAACCGCAACTACAACCAGTGAAGCTTACCAAGCCATCAGATCAACTCAAACCGGCGAATGTTCCGCGTGCACCGGCACAAGCTAATTTGATCCAGAAAACCTCACAGGCCAGCAAGCCATGGAACAAGCAGGCGCGGAAAAACAGAACCAAGATGGATCTGAGCTCTAAGAGAGACAGAGAAGACCCCTATTTTGCTGCGGGAGTCAACAAACGTCATCATCAGCGCCACTCGCAGACGGAAAGTCAAAAGCTCCCTTCCTACGGATCGAGTGAAGAAGAGATGCAGCGTATAGGAATTCTTCGAAACATGCTCAACAAGCCGTCCTAAGGTATAGCAATTTTGAGAAACATGCAACAAACCATCATAGGGTATAAAACTGCTTAGAAACATTCTCAACAAACCATTCCAAGGCTCAGTCCATTTTCAACAAGCCATCCTCAGACGTAGTCTCAAAAACATGCCCAAAAAGCCGTCCCAAGACATAGCAACTTCTAGAAACAACATCAACAAGCCATCCTCAGACGTAGTCTCAAAAACATGCCCAAAAAGCCGTCCCAAGACATAGCAACTTCTAGAAACAACATCAACAAGCCATCCTCAGACGTAGTCTCAAAAACATGCCCAAAAAGCCGTCCCAAGACATAGCAACTTCTAGAAACAACATCAACAAGCCATCCTCAGACGTAGTCTCAAAAACATGCCCAAAAAGCCGTCCCAAGACATAGCAACTTCTAGAAACAACATCAACAAGCCATTGCATTTCAACCATCTATAGACCTGTCTAGCTTCGTAATATCACACACTTTACCAAAATCTCAATGGAAATTCCATGCCGAGCAAAATTCATTCACTTTTTCTTCCTCCATCACACTCATGGAAGATATAGAACTCAACAGCGACGATAAAATCGTGCGTTTTTTCATAGTGAGACACGGCCAGACAGACCACAACAAACAACGCATTTTACAGGGCCATTTGGACGTGCCTATCAACGACGAAGGCCGTAAACAGGCCTCAGATCTGGGATTTTTATTGAAAGAACACACATTTGACGCCGTCCTATGTAGTGATCTTGTGAGATGTAAGGAGACACTTGCAATTGTCTATGATCAGAACACTGGTCCCGAGGTCCCCGTGAAATACACTGCCAGCTTGAGAGAACGCATGATGGGCCCCGTTCAAGGCATGAACATCGACGAAGCAAAGGCTCAGTATGGTGCGGATAAATACAGAGAGCTAGGCGAGTCGCACAAACAGATGTTGACGCGAGTGGAGACGTGTCTGGAAACGTTTGCAAATGAGTCGATCAAATCCGGGCATCGCAACGTTCTCGTTGTCTCTCACGGTGGAGTTATCAGATCCTTGTTCGACACCAAGCAAGTTGCGACAAATTGTTCGGTGAATATTATTGACTTCCCCGGTTCGAACCGCAAATGCTACAATTTCACAACAAAAAATAATTCCAAACGAGTTGACCAACTTGCTCTCTAGATTCAATTCAGTCATTAGATATGGAGATGGAAACGGCACCAACAGTGTCCAAGTGGGACAAGCCAAGGTTCAACAATGCCACTCATCGGATGGATTTGCCTTCATCCTACATGCTCACAAAAGCTCGCACGACCAACGACGTAACACCTCTTAATAAGTGCGAGAGCTCTAAAACTGTGTATGTTGGCCATTTGCCGCTGTCAACAACAGAGGAAGAACTCTACGAGGTCTTTTCCTCGGCCGGCACGCCCGAAAGAGTCATCATGGGACTCAACTCGCACACCATGGCCCCAACCGGGTTCTGTTTTGTTGTCTTTAAAACGCAGAAGGGAGCCCTGAACGCTGTGAAATATCTCAACAAGACCAAGATTAATGGCCGCAACATCGACATCGACTTGGACCCCGGCTTTGAAGAGGGGAGACAGTTTGGAAGGGGTGATAATGGTGCACAAAGACAGTCCAACTTCCAAAGAGGAGGCCGTATGAATCGTGGAAGAGGAAGAGGAAGTAGAAACTACAGAGGGGGCTACAGAGGAGGTGATAGGTTCAGGGAAAGAGAGAGACAACATAATTATTAGCGAATTTCTGTGTGTGTATATATATATATATATTGCTTAATCCTTATACAAGTGTGGAACAATTATTTGTAGTATTTTTCCTTCGCTAGGCAACTTGTTCATCTTGAAAATGTCTGAGTTGGACAGTGTGATCGATAAAGTCACATCATTGGAGCTGTCTGAAGACACTTATAAGCAGCACATAGGGCCACTCAAAGCTTTAGCTAACTGCGAGTCATCATCCCCCCTAATTGCGTGGACATATCTCAAACGTGTTTTAGACTTTTCTTTATCCGAATCCACCACCACCGTAAAACCTTATTCTATTGTACAGCTGGCAGTTCAGGCTTTCACGCGTCTTTACCCAAGCTTCTACAATTTGGAAACTCTCACAGAACCCCTATGGCTTGAAATCTCTCATTTCAGAAATAAACTCATTGAAAAATGGCCAAATTCTTCCTTTCCATTAGCTTTCACAAACCCAGAGACCGCTCTATACCAATCTCAGGGGGTCATGGAGGCTCTTGCAAAATTGATTTATCAAGTAATTTGCGTGCATGTCAAATTGTCGGATCAAAACCATTCTTTCATTAATTATCAACAACTACAAATCCAGGCTCAAAATTTGGTAGATCAGCTTATTGGGGTCTTGGCTGATGATTTACTTCTACCTACAACTCTTTTCTCAACAATCAATTCCTGTTTAATCTCTCTTTTTAGAAAAGCTCCTCAATTGGTCACTCAAAGGTTTTTGAACATCACCCTAGCGTATGAGTCTCAATTCAAGTTTCAGCCAACTTACCCTCTAAATCCTCAAAATTTGGACGTTCAAACGCGTTTATTGAAAAGATTCAATGACCGTATAAATAAGGTTCTTATTCAGCTCATGATAAACAAATCCCATCTCTCTTCAGGACCTAATGCTCCATTCAAACAAAGATTCGAAAAGAAACTTAAATTCATCAATGAAAAAGACTCTAAATTCAAGCAGCAAAAGGTGAACGTCACCTCAAATCAATGGGATTCTTTATATCATGACCACATTGACGAGCAGCAATCAAAGAGGCGTAAATTGTCACCACCAGCTTTCTTCAATCAGTCTAAGGTGGCCACTTCAAAATCTTGGGATTCCATTTACACTCTCATTCGTAAAGATAGTACAACTGGGTCTGATGATTTAGTCAACTTTAATATGGCCTCCATTGATCATGGTTATCTTGCAAGTATGATTTTACTTGGTCTTGCCAAAGTCGAAACTTCAAAGCTTGTCACAGGACTACAATTAGTTAAAGATCGTTATGAAAATTTGATTACGCAAGACAGAAAACAAAAAGGTGTGAAAAGTATATCACCGGAACCAGAGGCTGATGAATATCAGCCTCAAACAAACATTGAAAATGATGTTTCTGATGATGAATATGATCCAACTGCTAATAGCGGTATTCCTGCTAAAAAGGAAGTTAAAACAGAATCTTCAGAACATTTAGAATCCACCTTTGGTGCTGATTTCATATTACCATCACCTTCTGATGAAAAAACACCAAATGATCTTGTGAAGGTGGTCATTGATGATATGCTTGTTGGATTGCCAACAAAGACCGAAGAAAACAAGCAACTTTCATTCATCATCAGGCTTGCATCTCGTGGCCTCACCGCCGATCATGCTGACTATATCCGTAATGCACTTTTCGAATTCTTCAAACAAGATTGGAAGTCTAATTTTAACAGTATTCTCACATGGATGAATGAAGAATGGTACGCTGAATACCAATTAAGAAACACTTCTTTGGATGATCTCAATACACCTTATGTTAAGTATCTTGGACTCATTCTAGATCACTTAATAGCTTTTGTTGAAGTCACTGACAGATCATTATTTATTAGATTACTATCTGAATTACCCCTACTCCCGCCTTCCTTACTGATGAAAGTTAAAACTATATGTTTTGATCCAATGAGAATGAAATTGGGGTTCCAGAGTTTGCTTTTTTTGTTAATGTTCAGACCACCAATAATTCAAGACATTAAGGTTTTGCTGGAAGACATCAAGAGTGCAGCCGAGCAGTCCAATAATGAAGGTGTAGTAAACGAAGCACAAGGGCTTCTAAAAAAGTTTTCTTAAACACTTAAAGAATGTATAGATTATGTAAAACAGTGTGGAATAGACCCTATTTTAATGACTTTGACACATTAGATGCGGACGTTTCGTTTTGAAAAACACGCTCATCGGTGTTAATATTTATTCTAAAAGTTGATCAAGAAAATAACTTGTGAGTACAACATATTATTTTTCAGTGGTCGAAGTTAGTCAGCTATGTTATTTTAAAGCAGTATTTCACTGCTAAGGTGTATACGTCTTTAATCCTTATTTTTTTTTATAAACATACTAATAAATTTCTAAGAGGTGAATTTAACGTCTAAACTTTGATGTCCCCAATTTTCTAATGCCGCTTTTCCTAGAAGCCTCCAAGAGAGATGACATTCTATCAGACTCCTCGTCTTTTTGCTTGTGATTTACTTCGTTTTCTTTTGTAACTAGTTTAGTGACCGTACTTTTGGAATTCATAACAGAACTTGAATTTGTTGTGACAGTAACCTCTCTAATAACATTTCCTGTAAACATCCCTCTTCTCACTTTTTTGGATGATGCCTTTTTAAAAGACGAAGTGATTGATGAAGTAGTGCTTGTAAGTATACCAAATGCATCTTCGTCTTCATCAGCAGTAGACAATTGACTTTGAGGCTTTCTGTATGAATTATGACGTGATAAATTCATTGTTGATGATGATTTGATGCGATCTAAAATTGATGAGCCATCTTCCTCATCAGAGGATAATTCTTGTAACAGACTTTCTTTTGCTGTAATTTGCATATCCTGTTCTGTGATAGATTCAAGCACCAACTCTTGTGGATCTGGAATCTTTCTACGTTTAGTGTCGGAATCGTCAATTAATATATCATTGTGTCTCTTCTTTGCTTTTTCATTAAGCTCGTCCGTATCAGAAATTAATTCACTCAACACAGAAGGTGTTGTTGGTACTTTTTTGAAAGAAAGGAGCTGGGACGGCAATTTCACCGCCATTTCTTCCAAAAATGCTTTTTTCTTATCGTTTTCTGGTAATTTGACTTTGTTCATACCATCCAATTCATTCTGCTTTCTCATTCTTTGTTCTCGAAGCTGCATCTTGAGTTTATAGTAAACATCATCATCGTCGTCACTCAATTCAGCGTCATAAACTCCATCTTTAGCTCTTCTGTCTTTGAATGTATGTGTTTTCACGTTCTTGTACGTTCTTTCAACAGAAGCTTTGTCTTCTTCAAGTTCTCTTTCTAAAAACTTTTGTCGGAGTTCATTTTCTTTCATATCGATGTTTTTTGTGTAATCAATCATACGCTCATCTTCGGAGTTTTCTTCGTCAGATACTTCACCTTCATCTCCGCCAATTCCTTTGAATTCATCTTCTGATTCATCAGCTTCATTCTCCATAATTTTATGGAGACCCATTTCCTTCATTCTCTTTTCATTCTCCTGTCTTTTGAGCTTTTCCTTTTCCTGAATCAATTTGATGGCATTGATTCTGTTGATTTTTTCCTCTTCAGTTTCTTGCACTTCTTCTTCAACTTCTGATGCAGGCTCACTGTTATCTTCCTTAAGAGCTATTTTTCTGCCTGTGGTGATTTTCTCATCTTCGTCGTCTTCTTCATCTTCATATTCACCTAATTGTGCATCAGTAACCTGAACATCAACTTGAGTTGCAGTATCTTGTTGTGTACTTTCTTCGATTAGTTGGGAATTTAGAATGTCTTGATATTTTTCATTTACGCTATTCAATTCGCCAAATGAATTATCTTGATAACTCATTTTTGATGAAAAAGATTGATCAACAATCGATTCTTCACCTCCATTTTCATCAATCCTTTGTAATCCTTCAATATCAGCCTTCATTTTTTTGAATTTCTCAGCAGTTGTCAGTGGATTAGTTTGAGCTCCGCTGGTCTTTTGAGTACCTGCGTCAAATAATTGAGACATGGAAATACCCAACTTTTCAAATTTGTCTGTTTGGGTTATTCCCATTGATATAGTCGGTTTTTCGATGTTTGCTAAGACTTTGCTTCCATCAGATTCAACTTCATAATTTTCTTGTATTTGAGATAAACTCCTATCTTTCGAAGCCTCTTCTTCAACATCGCTTTCTTCTAGTTCCTCCACCTCCTCTTCTTCCTCTTCCTCTGAATATTCACTATACTCAGGATCATCATGTGATGGGAGCACGCCATTTTCAATTTGTTTCTGTTGCCTTTCTCTCTTTTTTGATCTTTTATAGTTTTCAGCATCCCTCAATTGCTCCTGGTGTAATAACTCAATGACCATGTCCTCGTTTGTTTCTTCATTTCTGTCTTTATAATTCTTGAATGTATGTAATTTTGACTGTTTGATCTGATGTTGCTTGAACTTTTCCTCCAAAGTGACATTTTTCTTCTTTTCCAAATTCTTCTTCTTTTGAGCCAACTTCCTTTTCAATTCTAGAGAGATTAGTTTTATTTTTGTATCATCAATTTCAGATTCAGAGCTTTCGTCAGAGTCCAGCTCAACCATTTTATCATCGTCCGCTTTTTTTTTGTATAAAATCTTAGAGATATGGTTATCGTTTTCAGGTTTAAGAGGTGAGACGGTGGTTGGGGTATTTTGCGTTTGAGTTTGTTGGTGGGGATCAACTTGAGAATCATTATTCAATTTGTCCAATAATGTAGATTTAGATAAGGATGAGGGTTCAAAAACAGCGATTGCATCTGCAGCTTTTTGAATCAACTTGGATTGCTCAATTAATTGTAGTTTTTCTTGTTTCTTAAGTTCATTAAATACCTTGGCATTTTCCTCTTGTTTTTTATTGAACTCTGCAACAAAATGAACATCAGACATCGAATTTCCTTTTGCATTTTCTTCAATATTTTCATTCTCAAGTAACAATCGATCATTTTGAAGTTGCTCTGTTCTCAATCTTATCCTTTCTTCTCTTGTCAATGGCTCTTGATGTTCTGAATCCTCTTTCTCAATATCTTTTTGAGTGCTTGCAATATCTAAAATAGATTCGGGCCTAGTTTCTTCTGAGCTGAATTCTTTGGATTCACCAAATGACACCTTTTTGCTTATATTTTGAGTTGGATGAATGATTTGTTCTTCGTCTTCTGACTCTGACTCTAATCGAACATTTCTTTTGGTTTTATTCATTGACAATTTTCCAGCTTCTTCTTCTTCTTCTTCTTCTTCTTCTCCTTCTAAACTATCATGTGACACAACTTTCCTCCTAACAGTTATTATATCATCTTCTGAATCCACATCTGAATCTATTAAATCATTATCAATAACTTGTGTGGAAGAGCCAAGGATATGTGTTTCAGATGTTTGAATAACCTGTGTGACACTTTCTTTTTCAAAAGTTTGTGTTATGACCTGTGTTGATTCAATTTTATCTGTTTTTTGTGAAATTGACTGAATAACTTGAGTAGTCTCACATGGAGTTGCAGTTAAAACTTGAGTTTGAGTTGGAAGTACTTGTGTAGAGAGTTTCTTCTTTTGATGCTCCAACTTTTTCTTCTCCAAAAGCCTCTTTCTAATTCCAGACATGTAACTTACATCTGATGACTTGTTGCTTTCATGATTTGGTTCATTCAATCCTAAAATTATATCTCTTTGATAGTTCAAGTACGAATCATCTTCATTTCTATTCTCTTCACTTTGAGTCTCTAAATTAACTAGCTCACTTTCACCAACATCCTTTTGAGTTGAGTCGCTAGATTTGGGGGAGTTAAAAACGCCCATATTTTGTTAAAACAGACGCGTGTTTTGAAGAAAGACGCGTTAAGCGTGTATGGTTTTTTACACCACCAAATTTTAAATAAAAATTTCGCGAAAACTTAATCTTGAAATAAGAGTACTGAAATACAGTTTGTTAAAAAAAGTGATAGTATATTAAGTGGCAGAACTGAAATCTCAAAATTTTTATCTTTCAAATGAGTCTAAACATCATTTTTTTGTGAATTTTGCAATTTCATCCATTGAACTGAAAAAAAATATTTTTGTATTACAAATTTAACCTACTTTTTCATTAAAGCAATGTCAAAGGTCGGTGTCTTGGCTTTGGGGCCTGCTGGTGCTGGTAAAACTACATTTTGCAATTCAGTAGTTTCTTATATGGAAACGATAGGTAGAAGAGCACATATCGTTAACCTTGATCCAGCTGCAGATCCTAAAGAATATTCTTTTTCTATTGATATTAGAGATCTTATATCGATTTCTGATGTTCAAGAAGAATTAGGCTTAGGCCCTAATGGTGCGTTGATTTATTGTTTTGAGTTTTTGATGGATAATTTAGATTGGTTAGATGATCAAATTGGAGATTATGCTGATGATTATTTGATTTTTGATTGTCCCGGTCAAGTTGAATTGTATTCACATGTTCCTGTTATGCCAAACTTAGTACAACATTTACAACAGCAATTGGGTTTTAAGTTGTGTTGTAACTACCTTCTTGAAGCACCATTTGTTGTTGATAGAGGTAAATTCTTCTCTGGGGCCTTGTCTGCCATGTCTACGATGATATTCCTTGAATTACCACATATCAACATTCTTTCCAAAATAGATCTTGTTAAGGACACTGTAGGTAAAAGAGAATTGAAAAAATTCTTTAATCCTGATCCAATGATGTTGGAAGAAGCTGAAGACGAAAAGAGTGGAGATTATGTTAGTGGTAATGAAAAGTTCAGAAAACTAAATAAAGCAATTGCACAATTGGTGGATGACTTTGGAATGGTTCAGTTTCTTCCTTTAGATTGTTCAGATAAGGATAATAATAAATCCGTTGAATTGATTCTGAGTCATATTGATGATGTCACTCAATGGGCGGAAGGTCAAGAACCAAAAGAGCCGAAGGACGAGGTTGAAATTCCCGAAGACGATTTCTAAAGTAAAAAGGGGCATTTATTGTACATTAATGAATAATAAACATTTATAAAATAAATAGAAAAGATAATAGTGGTACAGGAAATTGGGGTTAAGTAACTAAATTGGAGTGGAATTTTTGCCTCTTATTGGGATCATCAATTGGGGTCTCCTTTTTTATCGTGATTTGGTTTCCTTCCGGACTTTTTCTCTTTTTGGTTATAGAGGTCTTGGTAGGATGAAGTAGATCGTACAATTTCACAAGACCTGGGATAGCTTGACAATCACCAACAACAATCAAGTCAAAGTGTTCAACATAATCTATGATACTTTGTGATGGTGGTTCCAAATTCATCCAGATGACATAACCCTTTCTGGAATGAACGACTTTCGCCATTTCTTTGACCAGTCTTCGAACACCGGGAATTTTCAATGAAGTGCCTGTCACAATTAAACAGTCTGGGCGGTTCTTCAAATCTTTTTCATTGATAGAGCCAATGATTTCACCGTCAGGATGAAATTCGTTGTAAAGTACTATTCTTGGTCTCAGTACACCAGTGGAATGTGTTCGCCTACCAGCAACTGATCTAACAACATTCGTTTCTTCGCATGAAGGACAAGGTCTTATCAATTTTCTGTCGCCAAAATGTCTACTTTTGAAAAATTCCTCTGTTAATGGGGCAATATAATTACACTTGGAACAGTTCAGTAATTTGATATTACCGTGTAATTGAATAGATTGTGGTATATCTGATTTTTTGTTAGCCAATGGGATTTTAGTTTTCAAATTAGGTAACTCAATGTCTAGACAGTCAATATTTTGGGTATATAATCTCAAAAGTCTCTTTTGTGATGCTATTTGATCAATCATTAAATGAAAGTGAGATGGTTTTGATGCATGTGACAGGTAATACAATTTCTCAATCATATCCTCGAACTTTGAAATGCCTTCATCCGATCTTAAAATGTTGTAATCAAATAAATTCTTACCTGTACCAGTAGATTTAGAAGCTAAACCTTGGAATAATCCATTTGACGATCTAAAATCGGGAATACCAGATTGAACTGATATACCTGCTCCTGTTATTACAACCATTTTTCTGGAATATTTGAGGGCGTGATGTAAAAAGCCCAAGTCTTGTACTAAAATTTGATCTTCTAGTGGCTGGTTTATGTCAATATTTGTAATATTCAACACGGTACCATTCGGAGGCCTTGACTTCAGTCTTGGTTTTCTGGTCGTTTTCGGCTCAGGTATAGAATTTGTTTGCTTTAATTGGTTAAGCACGCTGTCTAATGATCGAACCAAGGGTGACACGCTTGGTTTAGGGACAAGATCCATACTAACATGTTCATCTAAGTCTTCTTCAAACTCTTGCTTGACATCTACAACAAAACAACTTTCATCCTCGTCTTCTTTCTTCAGTGGCACATGGCCCTCAGTATCCGCCATTGCCGATTATATTGTTGAAAAAGAGAAACGAAACTAATTAAACCAAAGAAGTAAGAAAAAACGCGTTTTTGCCCTTTGAAAGGAGAGCAAAAAAAATCGTCACAGACAGGATTCGAACCTGCGCAGGCAAAGCCCACCGCCTTAGCAGGGCGGCTCCTTAACCACTCGGACACTGGGACGCTTGTGGAACCAGTTGAGGCATCAGTAGATCTTGGCATAAAAAAGACATGACTTTTTGCAAAGGGCTCTTGACTCAACCTGGCGCAGTGATATCAAATTACCCTGTTAAATTCGTATTTTATTAATTTTGAAACGTGTATTACATAAACAATAGACCACCAGCAAGTTCAATGTTCCAATTTGTACTGATTAAAGCCTTCAATACGGCCGCACGTGGAAAACCCATCTCAACTAATGTTTTAATCTTCGATTCTTGATCTGGTGTCAAAACAGCGGCAGAATTAGAGTTGGAAGCAAGAGGTGTCCTAATCGGTGGAACAGATGAAGCCGGGAAACTACCTCCTAGTCTTTGACCAGCTCCAATTGGCTGTGCTTGAGTTTGAGTTTGAGTTTGAGTTTGAGCTTGAGGCTGTTGTGATGGATCAAAAGAAATGACATCAAGACCAAGATCCTTTTTCATTTTGTTGACTTCCCATTCAGGTAAGAACTCGACAAACACCGTTTCCTCATTAAACCCAGTGGGGATGATCAGTCCATTCTTCCTCAAGTCAACAATCACGCCATGTTTTCTCATCCAATCTAAACCTAGCAAACCACCAGTTGGTCCAACATCTAAAATAACAAAACTGGCATCACATTGCATGTATGCAATTTCCATGTCAATATTATGAATTCTACCTTCCATTTTACCAGTTCCCACACCCTGTGCCATACCAACAAATCTTCTATCCATTAAATCGCCAATCTTAAACTTCTCAACCAGTTGAGGTGACAAAATCGTTCTTTGTGCCCCGGTGTCTACCAAGAGGGGGAATCTGAATCCATTGATAGTCACTGCAACATATAACATATCCACAGTCGCAAATGCTTCTGGGTTGGCCTCCATTGCCCTTAGTAAATTGTAATCCATTTTGATTGAAATAAAGAGTGGCAAATGAATAGAAGAGTTATTTCCATTGAAGCATAAACATAATTATTAATCATACAGCAAATTTGCCAATTTGATGCACTTTTCGATTCTTTTAGATTTTTCGCTCAACTTCAAAACACCCCTCTCCATTATCCATGCAATCACAATTGCATTGCTAAATTCAAACTTTGAATTTTTAAATCCGTGGCAAACCGGGGTTAAAAAATCGAATGGCCGACAAATCCGCATTTTCGATATGTAAATAGTTCTCTTTTTTATAAACTTCGATGTCAGTAAGGGACAGTTTCGACTCAATAGAATTCAAATCGAACCCTGCGAATCCTGCAAAGAAGAAGAGAAATAGGGTTTGTTTTTCGTGTAATCTTTGTCGTCGTAGAAAGCTCAAAGTATGTTTTTCAATTCCTCATGATTTAGCTTATATTTACTAACATAGCTTAGTGTGATCGTGGAAAACCATGCAAGAGGTGTTTTGGTTTGGGTCTGAGTGATCAGTGCACGTATCAAATAAGTAATTGGACCAATAAGTATGCATCTGACTCATTAGCTGAACCAAGTCCAAATCTTTCAACGTCATCACGAATTCATAATAGTAAGTCACCTGAAAAAAGTCAAGATGATGAGGTCAAACTCAGGTCTGAACTCAAATCTTTAAGAGAAAAATTGTGTCTCATTGAAAATACAATCAAAGCCAACCAACAAGAAGTATCGAGCTCGTATTCCATTGAACCATTTCCCAGATCTTCGGACTCACCAACTCCTACTTACATTTCTTCTTCTCCACAAAAATCAAGGTTGCCAAGAACTAGCATTAGCTCTTTAATGAATCCACTACCTGTTTCCGGAGTTAGATACTCTTATGAACCGCCAGAAAACGAAAATATTGAATACCGAGCTGAAAGTTATCTAACCAATCTAGGAATTGACAAAAGAGAAAAAATAGAATTCAACACTCTCAGACATGCAACTTTATTAACCGATGGGCAAAAATTTAGTTCTTATGGTCCACTGCGACATTTTTCAATTATGATGCAAGATAGACATTTGAAATTGATTCATGACGACATTTTGGAATTCAGAAAAGCATTTGATAAAAATCCCGAGCATGTTTCTGCCCCTCCAAATAACTCAAATGCTAAAATGTTTGAGCATGATTATGAAACGCCTTCTGAACAGATGAAAAATAGAAAAGGATTACCGAAAGTAAATGAAGATTTTCTCACGGCAATTGTTCACATCTTACCCAAATTGGATATAATTTGGTTATTAGTGGAGAGATACTTCAAATTTGTTTATCCATTTTTACCTGCAATATGCAAACCAAGTTTCATTGAAGATATCAAGCGCATTTTATTTGTCAATGAGATTGGTAAAGTAATCCAAATCAAAGTGTCTCAACAGATCGATTATGCAATTATTGGTACGTTATTAATTGTTTTGAAATTTGGTCATGTAACTTTCTCTAATGAGGCACCTTTAATTTCTCCTAAAATCATTGATTTTTCACATCTATGCTTGAGAAAGTTTGCTCTTTTTACGGAGCCATCCTTGAAGATTTTTCAATTTGCTATCCTATACAGATCTTATCATAGATTTCAAGGTTTTGAAGGAATCAATGAAAATTCACCATTCATTTTTAATGGAATATTGACACAAATGGCATTTGGAATTGGGTTGAACAGAGATCCCAGCAAATTTCAAGTTAAGATAAAAGATGCTGAGCTTGCTAGAAGATGGAAGCTTTTGTGGAATTTGATGTTGCATATTGATTCCATCGCATATTTCACCAATGGCACCAACCAAATAATCAGAAGGGAAAATTATGATACCCCCATACCCAATTTCATTGAAAGCTCTCCAAGTTACAATAAAGAAGAGTTGGAAATTGAAAATATGACAATCAAAATGATTAAAATACGAACCGAATTCAATGAGCTATTAACTAGCATAACAAATACTGTTTGTCGCCTAGCTCCTTTACCCACTAACGGAGAATTATTTAGTAAGTTGGATAAGCTTGAAGTTGCAATTTTGACTACATTTGGCCCTTTATCACCATTATTAAGTTCGAAAAAAAGCGTTCATCATCCTGATAACATCCGCATGGCTTATTATGTGGTTACGTATGCCAATTGTTTGACGGCAATCCAAATGATATTTTGCCATTTGATATTTTACACAGAAGGCCGACGCAATTTTCTTGGTACTAGATATCTAATTGCCAAATACATAGCTGTTTTCATGAGAGTTATTGGTAATTATAAAAAAGTCATCGACAATTCAGAAGAAATTTATGGAGAGGAGTTTAACTGGATAATTGTTCCTTTGTACACCAAGTTAATCTCTAGATCACTATTGGGTATTTTGATTTGTTTCTTCAGGGTTGCAAGTAGTAGGAACAAAAATCTTGGGGTGGATCCTGTGAAGTTTGGATTATTGAATACCATATTGTACAATCTCTTTGACAATCGTGTATGGAACTTATATTTACCGTACGCTAAAAGAATGACATGTAAGTCATTCTTTGCTTGGGAACTATTAAAGTATCATTCCTTAATTCAAAAAG
This sequence comes from Saturnispora bothae, assembly GCA_030462855.1. NCBI lineage: Eukaryota > Fungi > Ascomycota > Pichiomycetes > Pichiales > Pichiaceae > Saturnispora > Saturnispora bothae. Next base: position 191,371 of record JAKVQQ010000020.1, on the reverse strand, counting down.
TCACTCATAAAGCCAAAGTCAGCACTGATTATAATAGCGGAGAAGAATACAATGTATTTGATGAAATGTCAATCAGCGACATTCAGACATTTGTTGAGTTGACTAACATCGATCTATACACCTCTGAAACGGAAGAGCCAGCCCTAAGGATCAGGTCCATCATCGAAACGCTGAAATCCGGTGTTTCCTTTGAAAGTTCACACATCAATCAGCAATTGACTGACATGGAGAACATTTCAGCACCACCAATCACAAACCAGGAGTTTTTACCAACAGAATTCGAGGATAAGTATTGGAGTGATTTGATGTCCAAGGAAGCATACAATTATGGAGGTGAAGGGTATAACAATTTGGAAGCCTTATTAGGGATATCATTGCAATAGTCTTGAGCTTCATTGCATAAAGATTTGGAAGTCTTATGAGGAATATCACTGAAATAAATCAGTGTCTTGAGCTTCATCGGTGATTCTGTTAAGCACTTTGTCTCGACCTCTCGCATATTCCACAGGATGGTTTTTCTTCATATACTTTGTAATCTCGTTTATCGTTATTGTACTTTGTTTTACATTTGCTCTTATTTCCGGAACAATCGAGTGTTTGAGTTTATAGTAATTAGCTGAAAGGTCTTCAAGACATTTTTGTAACTCATCTACTGCCATTTTGATTTCATGAGACGCATTGTTGATTTCACCAGCCATTTTAGACTGTAAAACAAGAGCATCATCGTACAACAAACTCTTAAGTGCATCCTCTAGCGCTTTGACCGCATATTCCACTGCGTTGAAATCATCAAAATCTTCTAAGCTTGTAGTCACGCGCGATAATGGAGTGTCCATTCTTATCCAATGAGTATAAGATAGTGTGTGTTTGAAAAATCAAGAAGGCGAAATCAATCTTCAATATTTCATCTCCTTTTCTTCTTCGCTTTAAAATCAATGTCGGCCACTGTATTCAAAGAGCGGCTACGAGGCTTTGGGATTTCTTTTGAGAGGTCTTTAGAAGACCTCATTAAGGGGATTCGCGCTTGTCAGGGGGACAACGAGAAACTCGGTCTCTATTTTGATAAATCCATTACTGAATGTCGTCAAGAATTGAAATCTAATGATCTAGAGATGAAATCAACGGCAATTTTGAAATTGGCGTATCTAGAGATGTATGGATTTGATATGTCATGGTGTAACTTCAGTATTCTTGAAGTAATGGCCAGTAGTAAGTTTCAACATAAAAGAATTGGCTATTTAGCGGCAATACAAATATTGCAAAGACAAAACAACGAAGATGCGTTGATGCTTATGACAAACCAATTGAAGAAGGACCTGAACTCAGTGGATTATTTGGAAACCAGTTTAGCCATCAGTGGAATTGCAGCAGTTGTTTCGGATGAATTGGCAATGGACCTGTCTGATGATATGGCAAGAATGTTGACCCATTCTAAACCATTGATAAGAAAAAAGGCGGTTTTGGCAATATACAAGGTCATCTTGGCTTATCCGGAAGCATTGAGACAGTATTATGATAGAATTGTGGAAAGATTGAATGATGATGACACTTCTGTTGTGTCTGCAACAGTAAATGTGATTTGCGAGTTGGCCCATGCAAATGCTGGTAATTACGTTGATTTGATTCCAACTTTATTTGGAATACTCAAGATAACAGAAAACAATTGGATGATTATCAGATTGTTGAAATTGTTCGCTCATTTGTCAGTCACTGAACCAAGATTGAAAAGTAAATTATTGCCAGAGATTTTGGAACTAATAAAATCAACCATGTCGTTATCCATTAGCTATGAATGCATCAATACAATTTTGGATGGGAAAATGTTATCTGCTGATGATTTATCAACTTCTGAACTGATGGTTGAAAAATTGATCGTCTTCTTTGAAAGTAATGATTTGAATTTGAGATATGTTGGCTTGTTAGAATTGATCAAGATTTGTAAAATACATCAAGAATTGATTAAAAAGCATGATAAAATCCTACTAACTTGTATTTATGATGATGATATCACAATCAGGGAAACATCCTTGGATATTGTCAACCCATTAGTTACTGAATCCAACATTGTTTCCATTGTTACTAGACTAATTGTACAATTAATTCCATATCATGAACAAAAAGGAAGATTAGATCAAATAAACAAGGCATTTCTTTCAAATGATGACGATCTTTACGGTAGATCTCTTCAAAAACCTATCATTGTTTCTGAAAAGTATAAACTTAAGATTATAGAGAAAATAGTTGAGATATGTTCAATGAAAAATTACGAAAATATTCCAAATTTTAAGTGGTACTTGGGTGTTTTATTTGATATCATACGTTTAAATGAAGAAAACAAAATCCAGGGCTCAGACTCTTTGATAAGTCAACAGTTAATTGACATTTCTATCAGAGTTCCAAGTATTAGACCTACATTGGTTAAATACTGTATTGATTTGATAGCTATCAATAGTGTAACGTCAGATCAATTAGAATCTTTTCATAACGGTTTGAAAGAATGTATTTGGATTATTGGTGAATATTATCTTGATTATCATGAGCATGGTTTTGAAACTACTTCTGATTCTGATTCTGAGTCCGAGATTGAAGATAACTATGATCATGAAGTAGAAAAGTATACTGCAGTTGAGATATTCAATGCCATAAGTAAGCAAGATTACTTGATGCGTGTGTCTACTCATCCATTAGATTCAATAATACCAACTTATATTCATAGTATTGCAAAGTTGTACAATAAATACATTGTTTCCTTGGCAAATGCTAATGAGGAATGGACTAGAGATCAATTTGAAAGTGCATTGGAATTTGCGAATAATATCATCACCTGGTTTAGTGAATTTGGAAATGCTTCCAACATTTTATCGCAAGAAAGATCGTTGGGTTATTCTGAAATATTGAAATTAGTGATAGAAACCCTAGAAACATCACTCAATTCAATTGGCGATTCTACATTACCACCACCGGGATTTTTAGTTTATGGTTACAGAAAATTATTTGAATCTTATGAAATGAAGCCCATGAGCAAAAATATTCAACAGAAAGTTTTGGAACCTTCAGACTTGGATTTAGAAACCACAACGGATGAGGAGAATGACCAATTTTGGAATTTCTATGACGCCATCGTCAAAGAACAGGAAGGTAGAAATAAGGTAATTCAAGATATTGAAATGTTTGAATCTAGCGATGAAGATGAGGTCGAATATAAAGATGATCTTCAAGAATTTGATAACAATGAGACTCAATTTAAAGATGATCTTTCCTTCGAGTCGGGTGCTTTGAGAAAAGATTCTTCTACTGAAGAAGCCGAGGAAAAAGTGATCGTTGAAAAGGTAAAGAGGTTTAAAAAGCCTAAAAAGATCAAAAGAGAAAAGGTTTTAGTTTTTGGTGATGACTATGATGATGAAGGGGAAACAGAAAAAGTTGAAGAAGATCCATCAAAAGATAGTAAAAGCCTTACTTCAACTTCAAAATTTGTCATTGACTCTAGTAAATTGGCAAACATTGATTTAACAAAGGAAACCAAAAACAATACGTCTCAAGATGCATATGAGATTGAGCAACCTCTGGAGGTGAAATTAAATAATTTATCTGTTGAAACAGACCCCATTGCATCCAGCCTAGAACCGGCAAAAAGAAAACCTAAGAAGGTCAAAAAGAAGAAGGCTATTATTGACTAAAAAAATGTCCAATGCGGAACCATGTGGTTTATATAGAAGCTATTCGCTATACATGTTTGTAATGCTTAAGAAAATGAACGATCGACCAGTCTAAAAAAATCGCATCACCAATTCGGACTATTCATATTACCATACCCGAATTATTTTTCAGATTCCACGTCTAATCGAGATTCTTCTTTTATTATAGAGGCGTCTGTAACATCAACATCCATTTCATTCTTTTTACTAACGAGTTCGGATTTCTTCCTTTTTTTAGACTCTGCCTCTTGATTGGCCAAACCCATTACAAGAAATTCATTAGGCTGATAATCATCGATTTTTCTTTTGAGATCTTTATAGGAGAAGACATCATTGATATAATTGGTATTGATTTTGATTGTTGACAAAAAGTGAAGAAAAGACTCCGTATTAGGTGGCAGGTTTTTAGAAATCTCTGGTAGAGTACAGCTGGTAGAGTAATCTGAACATTCAATCAGCTCCTTTGGTATTAATTTCAATGCTTCTTCAGTGTTTATTCCTTCCAATTTGGCCAACGAGTCTACTATACTGGCTAAAGAAGCATGCTCTTTTAGATCTTCCAAGCTAGTTTCTGGTTTGATTATAGGCTCAGAATCAAAACCATCAGCCTTCTGAAGCATAGATAATAAAGTTGATATTCTCAGTTGCATCAAATTGTTACATTGATCTAAATGACTTGATTGCACTTCTAATTCTGCTCCTGTGATCAAAGATTTTTTGTAATTTGCCAACAGAAAGTGGTATAACTCTCTATATTCAGCAGACGTGTGCTCTATCGACATTATTTGAGAAATAAATGAATTAATGAACAATAATAATTGTTTTTTTGGATTTGACCTTTTCTTGACCTATGTAGCGCACAACAATTAGTATGTCGCAATTTCACTGTGGGCTACAAGGATACTTATAATACCAAAAACTTTGTAAAATACCCTGTTAGCTCAGCTGGTAGAGCGTTCGGCTTTTAACCGAAATGTCGAGGGTTCGAGCCCCCCATAGGGTGTTTTCAATTTTTTTTTTTTTTTTTTGATTTGGCTGCCAACTGATAGCTTTTTTTTTGCCCCCTTCTTTTCATCTGTGATTCGCCAATTGAGTGTGTCATGTTGGAAAGCATCATTTACCAGATGCAACTAGATCCAGTCAAGTTCATCAGTGTTTCATTGGTGATTCTGTATTTTACGATTGAATTCTTCAGGTATTTTAGATTTATCAGTTTTGTTAAGCCTAGCTATCCCGTGAATGACATAGTGAAGTTTAAAACAGATTCACGTGAATCAATTACTTTGCAACAGTTTATTAAAGCTGAGATTCCTGAATTTTGTGCTGGTTCATGGTCAGTATTCAACCCATTTTTATGGAATAGACACTTTCAAACAATGTTTGCAGGCATACGTCAATTTAGATTTTGCGATAGAGTATACTTTGCCAGACATTTATTTCAAGTGAGCGATGGTGGCACTGTTGCACTTGACCGTGTTATTTCTCATGATTTATTCAAATCAAAAAATGTTGAAACACCACCAGGTCAACCTGGCACCATTGATTCTTTTACAAGATACATGTCACAAGAAGAGATTGAAGATTTGAGATCTGATGATACAAGACCAATTTTTTTAATGTTGCCGGGTCTTAGTGGCTCAAGCGGTGAGTCGTACATCAGATCACTGTATTACCAGTTAGGTAAGAATGATCTTTTTGATTGCTATGTTTTAAACGCACGTGGATGTGGTAATGTTAACATTACTACTCCAAGATTGTTTTGTGGTCTGTGGACTAAAGATGTAAGGGAAGTGATTGAGTTTTTTTCCAAAGTTTATCCAAATAGAAAGATTTATTGTATGGGCATTAGCATGGGGTCAATTATTCTCAATAATTATTTATGTCAAGAAGGGGAGAAATCGAAAGTTACATTGGCTATTTTAACAGCGTCTGTTTGGGACTTGGTAACAAGCTCAATTGCACTAGAATCAAATTTGATTTCACAATTTTTTTATTCAACCGTCATGGCGTATCCCTTAATGACACTCTTGTTTAAACACAAGGATAAATTATTAGAAAGTCCATTATTTCAATCTCTTTACACACCCGATAACAAAAGTAAGGTCAAAAGACTTAAACTTTTTGATGATTATTTCACCTCCAAACTGTTTGGTTTCACTTGTGCCTCACATTACTATTCAGTCGCATCTCCGTTAAATCGTATTGGGAAACTACGTACGCCAGTTTTGAACATTAGTGCACTAGATGACCCGATTACCAACGGTGTCGAGCCACACGTTCTGGATCGTGCGAAACATCAGCCGTTCATCAACATGATCAACATGACGCTTGGGGGTCACGTTGGATTTTTTAAATGGAATAATGAGAGATGGTATTCTAAACCATTAACCAAGTTCATTGAAAAGTTCCATTGTGATTTAGCTTCTCAACCCGGATTCAAAATGGAATACGAAGTTGAATATCTGCCTGTTCATCCTTTAACAGATGATGATTTGTTAAGGTTTAGCTAAGAAGTTATTGCTTTTTTACTACAGGCCTTATTGACTTTTGGATCATTACTTTTAGCATACTTATTTTATAAAATTCATTCATACATTTCACTTTTACTTATGGTTTATCGGAAAAAATACGGATATCATATTATGTTATTGATCCATTATAAAACTAACCTTTAATATCAAAATCTAAAGCTTCTCTGAGAGCACCATGACTCACTCTGGTCATTTGAACACCATTATTCATATCACCATCACAATGTTTAATAATTCCATGTTTTTCAATTATCATTTCAGATCTTAAAGAGCTACCAAAAGTTTCTGGGTGTAAAGAACCACGTTGTTTATTGTATGAATTTGATCCTGGTGGTTTAATTGATAATTTTCTAGCCAAGTGTCCTTTAGAATTGAATGACCTACCTGAGGGTGTTGCAATTCTTTTCCCTGTTTCAGGAGCAGCAAATGCAGTATTTGGCATTAATGAAGTTAACCATGATCCAATTGGATCATCTGGCTTAGCTTGGGAATTTGCAACATTGGCATTAGATGTGGTGTTGATATCTCGGGGTATTGAATTTGATCTTAAAGATTTCGAGGGAGTTGTTGATAAGTATGATGTAACTGCATTAAGTGTATTTTCCCGATTGAACGACAATTGATTACTATGAAGTATATTTGTTATGTTGTGATGAACATTATTTATATCAGGTTTCACAGTTACTGTAATCGAGGAAGTGGTTGTTTGCAAAATTGATGAGGTGGATGTCAATGTAGGTTTATTAGACTGCAGCCATTTTATTGTCTGCTCTCTGATTTTAGCATCAGGTTGTTCACTTTGTTTTCTTATTTCATTTCGTATACTCCCTGTTGATTTGCTAGGTCGTAAATACATTTGAGAATTCATTTTCAAAATGAATGGCTCACATTTAGTATCTCCATAACTGTCATTTGAATTTGTTTCATCACTTTCACTTTTACTGTCATTGTAAATGGTATCACCGAATTCTTGTAATTCTGAGTTTAATTCATTGGAAATCACTGTACAGTGGTAATTATCCGTTTCTTCCAAAAGAGAAGACGATATTAAATCGGTAATACTATTATGTTCGGTTTGGGTTAGATACTCTGGTTTCAGATTGTAACAATCGTATTCACCTGAGCTAGTATGGAGCCCGACGTCTAAAGAAGTGCATTTTCCTATAGTTTTTGCATTTTCCCATTGCGAATCCATCTCTAAAGGATCTGGATAAGCAATGAATGTGCTTTCAGGAAGAGACAAATGTCTATGATGGCCACCACTTTGATGAACATTTTTTGAGTCAGTTGGTTTCGGTACATCCAAATCTTCTTCTTGAATCTGAGGCATTTGTAAGTTGGCAAAATCATTTATGCAATGCGATCTCAAATTGGGTATTGAAGTTTTGGTTGTTGGTGTTGATTTTGTGTTACAAATCTTGAATTTCTTCATTGGCACTATGGTATTGGCAATTTTGATTTGATTAGGATTTGCATTTAGAGGTTGATCTGATATATTGAGGAAACTTTCTTTTTTCAAGACTTTTTTCTTATTGTTTTGCTTATGTGATGCTGCGGCCAGCGGTGTCGTGTTGTACAATTCTGGCAGTATCTCTTTAGAAATATCGAAATTCAAATTTGTGTCTTCAGAGAACTCAGTATTATCATCAGTGGAAAACAATGATGCAGTTGTCTTATTTATGCTATCATTATCAAGTTGATTCAAATGTCTACTGCATTCGTAGCTGTTTGTTTCAACGAATTTATCATTGATGTATTTGAATTCTGTTCTCAAATTATCCAACGTAGCCTTTGTTGCAATCCATTCTATTTCATTTGGAGGTCCTGATTCATTGTTAGAGTATAGAAGCTTCACTTGAACATTCAATAAATCGCACCTCACGTTAACAGAAGCTAAATGCTGTTGGTACAGATCCAAATTGTCTATTTTGGAGTTGAGTATTTGTAACTTTACCGTCTGTTCTTTCATTCTTTGAGCCATCAATATAAAATCTTCAATCACTGTTGACGATCCTGATGGACTTCGCGGAAAAACAGGGCTCTCCATCTACAATTATTCGCCTATTGAAGATTTTTACTCTGTTCTAGCTGTAAACTTAAAGATTTTCTTAAGATCAACTGTGAGGGTCTGTTTACTTTTTTCCCTATTGGGAATTCACAACACAAAGTATACGCAGCGCGTTTTCTCTTCTCAGAAGCGCGTTTTCGGGTGGTTTTTCGCCACATTGCATTATAACACGGTTCCTACGCCAGATATCGAGGTGTATCTGAAGAATGGCGGGGCGAAATAATTAAATTTGCCTAAAAGTCTATAAAAAATGAAAACCAGTTGCCACCAACTGGTTGTAGAAAGGCCGCGCGTGTAGTGCGAAGAGACTTCAAAGATTGAAATCTTCAATGAGCTTCAATTGTTCGTCAATTTCTTTCTTTTGCTTTTCCTTTTTGATCTCATTGTCTTGTTTGATAATTTCATCTCGTTTGATGTCGGATTGGAGGTTCTTCAGCGTGCCCTTAATACTTTGATCAGCTGCCCCAGATTTAGAGTCCCCTTGTTTGGAGTCTACACTGCCATTTTCTACACACTTGACAATATTGAAAATGTCATCCATGCTCGTTTCAGCGTCCAATTTGGCAATCATTTCACGAGCAGATCGTGAAAGCTGCTTTTGCTTCGTTTTCGACACTTTGGAACCCTTTTTTGTATCTTTCTTTGTGATCTTTGACATTTTTACTTGATTAGAAGAAAATTGAAAAATTGAAGAAAAAAAAAAAATTTTTAAAATCTATAAGGAAACTGGTTCTTCACATTCAATGCCTAAAAATCACTCTAAAGACAAGCCTTGGGACACTGAGGACATAGATCATTGGAAAATTGATGAGTTCAAGACTGAAGACAATCTATCTGGCTCGCCATTTCTTGAAGAATCTTCCTTCGTCACTCTATTCCCAAAATACAGAGAAGAATATCTAAAACAAATATGGCCAGAAACCACTGCTGCTTTACATAAATATCATATTGAATGTGAATTGAATCTTGTTGAAGGGTCCATGAGTGTGAAAACAACTAGAAAAACATTTGATCCTGCTATTATCTTAAAGGCCCGTGATATGATTAAGTTGATGGCTAGATCAGTTCCTTACCAACAAGCAGTTAAAGTTTTACAAGATGACGTTTTCTGTGAAGTGATGAAGATTGATGGTTATGTCAATAACAAGGAAAGATTTGTCAAAAGAAGACAAAGATTGATTGGTCCAGATGGTAACACATTAAAAGCATTAGAATTATTGACAGATTGTTACATTTTAGTTCAAGGTAACACCGTTTCTATGATGGGTCCTTTCAAAGGATTGAAAATCCTCAGAAGAGTTATCGAAGATTGTATGTTAAATATCCATCCAATTTATCACATCAAGGAATTAATGATCAAGAAAGAATTGGAGAAGAAGCCTGAACTGGCTGAAGAAGATTGGTCTAGATTCTTACCTCAGTTTAAGAAGAGAAACAACGCTCGTAAGAAGCCTAAGCAAAAGAAGGAAAAGAAACCATACACTCCATTCCCACCTCAACAAACTCCTCGTAAGATTGATCTTGAAATTGAATCTGGTGAATACTTCTTGAGTCAAAAGGAAAAGAGAGCTAGAGAGCTATTTGAAAAGAGAGCAAAGCAAGAAGAAAAGAAGATGGAGAAGTTAGAAGAAAAGAAGAAAGACTATGAAGTTCCAGAAGAAGAAGTTAGAGAAAACCCACTTTTGAAAAAGTCTAAAAAGAGAAAGAGTGAGAAGGTCGAGGGAGAAGAAAAAAAGTCTAAGAAGAAGTCTAAGAAGAAGTCCGAAGAGGATGAAGAATAAATATCCTTTTATAAATAATCAATTTGCGCTAATAAGAATTACGGTTGTAGAAAACTTGACCTTTCAAGAAGGAAACAAATATGTCCTTTGAAACAATGTATTTATGAAAAGTAGAAAAATTGTGAGACGGCAGGTCAGCAGTGGAAATGACTTGCTTTTTTTTCCTCTACACCGTTGCATTATATGAAGCAGCTTTAATATTAAATACAGTGCTCAAGGTGTCCATTTTCGAGCATATTTTAAAGACAGACTGTTTTCTTCAATGTCAGATATTGTTATGTCCAAAAATTGGTTATCAAAACTGTCTTGGTCAAAATCCAAATCTAAACTTTTTTTGCTCTCTTTTGAAACACCAATGTCGTCCCAAATGCTACTGTTCAGAGAGCTATTCTTTTTATGCTCAGAATCCAATGTCTTTCTCAAATCAGAAATTTCTGTTTTTTCCATTAGTTCTACGGGAGTTCGAATGTAGTTTTCATTCTGGAGATATTTGTCTCTTACATTTCCGTACAAATCATTAATTGTAGCCCTTAGAGAAATTTTGTTCAATGAACTTGGTTTTCTGAACAAATTATCAGTTTTTTGAATCAAAACACAGTTGAAGTTATTGGGATTTTCCTTCTCAAAAGATTCTTTATTCAGGTTTCCAATGTTACGTTCCTTAAAAAACAAAATGAGCAACGCAAAAATTGCAAACAAAAACCAAAAACCAAGTATTGCTAATGAAATATAAAGCATCATGAATGTTTCCTTTTGATAAAAAGCCAACATCTTTTCAAATAAAGAGGTCGATTTTTCCTTGAAATCTTTCAACTGACTATTTAGGTTATTATCATTATCATTACTATTGTCACTATTTGAATCATTCAAATACACAACTTTATTGTATATCTCATTTGGGTCAATTTCAGCAATATTTAACTTGGCATTTTCATTCAGCCATGTCATTGCTTGCTCAACTTTTTTTAATTTAGATTCAATAACACACCAAACAATCTTCTCAACAACATCGTACAATGGCGTATTTTTAAAAATGTCATCAATTGCATTATTCATTTCATCATCAAATTTATTAACTGTATTATTGATTGCCATTGAACCCGTTTCTACCCATCCTAATAAATTATCATTGACATCATTTTGATAATTTTGAAGATACACATTGGTATTATTAGACCAATCATATACTGATCCATTCATTGCTAATTTAATTTGGGATCCGACATCATGAAAGGCACTTTCAATTTCTGAATCTATCAAAGGGGTATTACGTAAAATGCAGAGAACAATATATTGGCAAATGAACGAAACAATTCCCAACAACCCAAGTAGTAAGAATGACAAAAGATAAGGAGATGCCATGTAACTAATGAGCCATCTCATATTGTTTATGTGCTTTGGATTTTTCATCCTCATCATCGTCACACTAATGAATCTACCAATTTTGTCACTTGTCATGTCCTGCATTGAACTTATAACTTCAATATTGAACTTTTTTTTGTTCTCACTTTCAACATATGATTCATTAGCAATGTACAATTCTTTAGAAGCATATTTTAAACGGTTCCAATTTCTAAACTCGACATAAAATATGTAACCAATAAAAAGAATCATTGTGAGACCAATTAGGCCCATAATAACATGTCCTGTTGTGCTGGCCAATGTTTGAACATGACTATAAAAATTATCAATTGTATCTGTTGCATTTTTTAATTGAATTGTCCTTTTAGGAGGAACGTAAAGAGTATTCGGATCAAAAGTCTTATTGAGGTTCTTATTCACTTGCTTTTTAACTTCTTCAAAAGGGATATTGATAAGTGTTCTAGTGTAATTTTTAACATCATCAAAATCAAAAACTTCACCTTTCAATTTCTCAATATCATTGTTAATTGAGCCGGGAATGACCCAATCTTGCATATTCTTGATAGTTAAATTAACATGAGCCATGCCTTCATTGATTTTCAATGTTTTTTGATCTTTGGAATTGGATCCACTACCAAACATATGTTTTAATGTATCACCTGTATCTTCTGCAGTGGCTATAATTTCATTGAGAACATCACTTAAATCGGCTAACCCTAGATTCAAATCTTTTGCAAATGATTTCAATGTATCATTTGCAATTGAAATAACATCTTCAGTTGCATTTAATGCAGCAATCGCAGTTGAATCAACAACTGCCATCAATAGGCAGACATACGTTCCGATTGATAAATCTATCATAAAAAAAATCATCTCTTCTGCTGCAGTTAACATTAAGCTAAGTGACTTTATAAATCCTTTATTTGATTCTTCTAAACCTTTAGCAATTGCATAATTTGCACCTTGTGAAATGTAATGTGGAAATGAAACTGCGTTGTCAATATAAGATTGTGTTGATAAGTATAATAAATTGGTCTGAGCTTGTGCTTGGTCAAGAGAGTTGGAGAGTGAGTCAATGAAAAACCACAATTTTAGTATAAGAAAGAACAAAAATACTGTGTAAGGATTAAGAATTGTTTGTGTTAATCTTTCTTTCAAGTTTAAGTATGGACGTCGATAATTTGTTGAATTAATATCTGTTGGAGAAGTAAATAAATTTTTCATTATGTATTTGAATGCAAAGGAAACTGTAAAAATCTTTCTACTAGCATATCTTCTATTATTTATATCGATCAAATTATGAAACATGTTTCATAATTTTTCATGAGCACATACATGCTCAGCAATCTGTTTTCTAGTTTTTATTACTTTTTTTAACAAATACAAATCATGTAAACAAACTCAACATACAAAAATCATTTGAACCCAGTTAAATCACCCCAACCGTATAGATTCCAGCCTAAAGAACCAGAAGCTGAGGAGTAAAGTTCTGTACATTCATCACCAGTAGCTGCACCAGCACCAACAATAGCAGGTAAAAGATGTTCATTTGTTGGATGAGACTTATAATAAAGGTCTTTGTATTCTGACTTTCTTGGTAATTGTTTTAATTCATCCATTAATTGAGAGTTTTCAGTTTTAGTCAAGATGTTACTCAAAATTGTATTGAATGGTTTGACATAAGGCAATGGCCTATTGTTTTGAGACATTGCTAAACCTAAGTCTCTCAAATTGTGAACAGACATACCGGAGAAAATAATAGCACCGTTTAATGATCTATATTTGGACAAAGTTTCGCCCAATCTATAGTGGATTTCAATATCTGAAGTACCGGCTAAGGAGACTTGAATAACAGGGACATCGATATCCCAATTGTTTGAATCTGGAACTTCTGTGTTACCGAATGCAACCTTTAATGGAACAAAGGCACCATGATCAATACCTCTTTCAGTAGTTTTAGCTTGGAACCAGTCTGATTCCTTGAGAGTCTTAACAATATCCTTAGCAATGGCATTGTTATAATAAGTATGGAATTGGGAGTCGTAGAACTTCTTAGGGAAGCCATAGAAGTCATAGATAAGGGCATTTTCCTTCTCAGCAATTTTTTTCGATTTGATACCGTTCTCAGTGTAGAAAGCTTCGCCTAAACCAGGTACGGAAACTTCAATTTCATCAGGGTTCTTGGTTTGCCAATGAGCGGAAACAACAATAATATAATCTGGTTTTAAAGTTTTCTTGATATAGTTACCGATTTTGTTAGTTGTGTCCCAAGCACCCCTATTTGAACCCATTGGGTCATTTTTGTCGGCAAAAGTGGGTCCACCGTGAGAAAAGAAGAAGATTGGTAGTTTTTTAGATTCGTTGAATGTGAAATGTTCAGTGTCACTCATTATTATATTTCTTATTTGGTTTGTAGCCTTAGTCGCAGTATTGGCTAATTTGTAAAATATAGACATTAAAATTATCAAGACAACGACTGCAATTGAAGTTGGATTTATGTGCATTTAAATACCAGTTGATGCATTAATCAGAATTTACTAGAAAAACATTGCCAAATCGGGTAATATATATCCTTTGATTTCAAATCTTAGTAATACGAGAAAAATAATTAGTAAAATATATTAGGAATAGTCACGTGACCCCGCGGGATGCCTATGTAATATATGTGGGATGTTAAAGGGTAAATAAAAAAATGTAGATAGTGTGCTAAAAAATGTGGGGAAACAGTCACAAAGAGAGAGAACTATGTTGACATTGAAGGTCTTCTCCCACCGGTGCCTGCCTTTGGAGGAAATTCAGGAGCGTCCGGTGTCAGCGTGTGTTGGCAAGAGCACCAATCTGACTTAGGGTGACTTTCCATGACATTTTTAATTTCATCAGAAGAGCCGGTGAGATCAATGGACCCAGTTGTCCAGGAAACACCATTACAAAGTGGGCAAAATACAGTTTTAACCATGATTAATTATTGTTCTAAGGAGCAAAAAAGAAAGATGAGAAAGAAAGAAGAAGTGATGAAAATGCGACTATTTGGCTTGGATTGATGTCATTCTTTTAACATTTTTGGCTTATCTTTTAATTTTCTCCGGGGTAGTGCTCAGCACTTTACTAAAAGTGGACTCCATCTGTTCATGTGCTAACAGCCTTGTTGGCCTATTTAATATGTATGTATGCGTATACAAGACACGATTTTCTTTTCTATGTTTTTTCAATGGTGATATCGGCTTCGGAATCGGCGTCGACTTCGAAGGTGACATTAGGAACAGTCTGCGAAGGTGCTGCTGACTCTGTGATGTATCTTTCAACAATCTTTTCTATCGGAACAACCTTTTCAATAACTCTCTCAATAACTCTTTCATGAACAATTGGTTCAGCAACTGGAGAGGTATAGCCATCAGTTGGATCTGGCTTTTTACTTTCTTCGCCTTCCTTTCCTAATGGCGCTAACATAGTGGGGCCCACTGTTTCAGTAATATCACCAAGACCCCAGAATGTCATCATGCAGAGAAAGGCAGTTGCTAGGGTGATTTCCAAATCCGCTTTTCTTTCATCAACAAGTAATTCGTAGTCAAACTTACGTTGTCTCATCAACCTTACTTTTGCAATTCTCTCTCTTGTTTCCTCATCTCCACCACCTTGGTTAGTAACTTTTTCCAAATACTTAGTGCCTCTTGTCCAAATGTATTTGTAACCGTCTGCCAAATAAAATGTTCTCATTCTACCCGCAAGACCGTTTTCTCTTTGCAAGACTCTATGCTGCAAACCAACCTTGTTGTGGAAATCAAAAGATTTCAAAAAAAACCCAGCTCTGATTGTGGCAATCTCGTGTCGTTTAGGATAAATGTACATCGACCAAGTTGGTGTTGTTGACGATTCTCTTTCGATGGTATAGATCTTGTCACCGTTATTGTCAAAAACATTAATATGTGTTTGTCTTTTCATGTTGTCTCTTCTCACATGGACCCTTGTAGTCGCCTCCATTGGCACAAAGTTCGCATCCGAATGGTGCAAATCAATGATTGGTTTGACATACGCATGCTGAATAAAATACGTAGCAATTGTTTGGAACGTACTTTGAACGTACACGGCGGGGGACTCAAAAACTGGCATAGTAAAGCAATAATCAAACTGGGAAGAGAAAAAAAGAAGTGAAGGGCAAATTGGTGTGAAACTGGAGTAGACGCTTTTCTTTATGCTGAGCAAATTTCCTTTCTTTCTTGAAACACAACACAAATGTCTGTCGTGCTAGAAACAAATGTTGAATTTATTAAACCTGACGGTACACATAGAGATACACACATATATATAGAGATGTAGATATGAGAGAATTAGAAAATAAGAACGTGGTTGGATACGTATGGGGCAAAAAGGATGAGGAAGTTTCACATGATATTCCAAGCATCTTCAGCACCGTGACAGATCTTGGAACAAGCAACAGATGCAGACAATGGGTACTCTGAAACACCAATCTTTTCATCCACAAACTCATCAGCAAAGTTATCCTTACCCCTAGCCATGGCACCGACGAAAATGCACAAACTTTCATCTTCATCCAAGGTGTTGATGTAATCTTGTGGCCTTATAACGTTCGCATCATATGATAAGGTGATCTTACGGCATTTGGTAGGTAAATGGTCCGTGATTGGGTTTTTAATAACCTTTAGTAGCTTTTCTTCAGAGTTGACAGATCTAATGGACAACTTATGGAGTAACTGGACCATCAAACCAGAGAATCTCTTGAACGTTCTAGGAATACGCACGGAAGGATTCACCTCAACTAAAACACCCTTGGCAGTAATTATGTACACTTGCAATCTGCCGGCTTTGTTGATAGGAGAATCGAGCAAGGTCAAAAGACATTGATGTGTGATATCTGGTCTCGCCTCACTGATATCACGGCCCATTTTTCTGAGCAAACCTTGATGGTCATCACAATTAAGCAATGCGTATTTGTCTGTTCCACCGCTAGTGGACATTTTGTGTGTTTCCAAGGACGCTTGTGTTAACACCACCACTAATCTTTTAGTTGTCTTGTCCTTTGAGGTGAGAGTGAGAGGTTGAGCTGGAACCAAGTTAGCAGATGGAATTTCCTGTTGCGAAAGAAGACCTAACTTCACTGCGTTCTGTGCATCTCTGACTTTGGAGTCTTCAACCATTTTGATGAGAAGAGAGAAGACACATTGAAAAAAAAAAATTTTATTTAATGTGTGATTTTGTTCTAAATGCTGAAAAGTAGATAGACCGCAACAGAGGCTTACGTCACATCAACATGGAGAGAATAAATTTGGCAAATTTGATAGCTTCACTGTTTATGCCTGAAAGTTTCATTGTCAAATACATTTAAAAATGAGCGTCTGATTACGTAATTGGCAAACCGAAATTCGTCTTTTCATTGAAATCTTGATTTTTGGTGTATGTTTTTCAATTCAAATTGCTCAATTTTAATTGAAATATAGTCAAAGGCGCCGTTTCCGGGGGAGGTTATTGAATAAATTTGAAATTGGATATTATTAGTATCTTTTTAAGAGAATAATTACTTGAAAACACGGTTATTTGACAAAACTGACGCGTTAGTATGAGTGCACACGATAACGAAGATGACTCCTTTAGTGATGATGATTTTGATGTTGCCGCTGAGGTGGAACGTACGCAGACTCTACAGACTCAAAATGGGTTTCAGAGTATGAATTATCAATTGCAAGGTCAAGTTGCTGTGTTGGAAAACCAAATGGAACAACTTAGAAAATCGTTCCTTAAACGAGAAGAGGAATTGCGAGAAAAGTACCAGCAAACTTTACAAGCTAAAAACACAGAGATTTTGAATAAGGATAAAGAATTGAAGGACAGAGATGCACAAATAGAGTTATGGAAAGATAATAATGAATTTAAAACTATTGATGAGAATTTGAATAAAAGAAGGAAACTGAACCTCTCTGCCAACCACAATGTTACACAAGATACCCAAATACTACCAACTCCTCCAAGATATAGCTCCTCCGTTCTGACTAGTGAAGTGAATGAATCCACGTCTGTTCATAATGATAAAGTGATTGTCCTGAATCAAACAGCATGGTACGAAGATGAACGATCAACATTCACCGAATCAATATCAAATTATGTCATGCCGGGTACTTGTAAACCCACCTTGGAGTATTTATCAGATATAACCTCCAAATTTGACTATCAATATCATGGATTCAAAATGGTTCATGAAAAAGACAATCTCAAATCGAGTATTCTCAAATTCTTAATTGAATTCGACGATAAACACAGAGTTGATTTTTTGATATCTAACTTCATCGATTTCATTTTTGATTTTATTAACAAATGCTTATTACCAGAAAATAATTGCTTATTACAGGTGATCTTTTTATTACCACTATTGAATTTTTCCTTAACTTACAGACCAAAGGCAATTTCAGATGAATTGATTCAAACACTCACTAAGTATATTACACGCATACTTAATCTTTTCCCAGATATTGTTGCATCTGCTATCAACTATCTTTCTACATCCGAAGAATCTAAAAATATTTTGAATTACATCCAATCTTCAAGAGATGAAGATATAATGGATTACTCGTTTTTAGAAAAGCCAACTCATATAAAAATCATGGAGGTTTTTTGTGCTGTTTATTCCGTTGATATTCTGGAGACTTTAGCAAATGTTTCCTCTTTTAAAATGGAGAATTTCCCAAATTCTAAAGCATGTAACTTTTTTTGGACCAATATTCAACCAAAGTTGTTCTATTCATTAATCCAGCCATTCACTACATCCATATTTGTTTTAAATGGATTGAATATACTATTATCATCAACCTTCGACAATTCAAACTTTGCATTTACGTTCAAAAAAGACCGAAATGGAGAATCTATCAATTTCAAAATAGTAACATATTTGATTAGTTTGTTTGACGAAAGTATAAACAAGAACATGTTTTATATCAGTGGTCTTAACAAATCAATTGGGCCCAATTCATTCACTGGATTGATTGATTTGATTTCACCTATTTCGGGACAGCCATCTTCAGTACCTAGATCACATCCAGTCGAAACATACAATGAAATTTTATCGTCTGAAGAAGATATGGAAAGTGTTGAATTAGAATTCAAATTGAAGCTTCTAAATTTATTTGAAGTTTTATTAGCAATGAATGAATCTATTAACTTTAATGAATTCCAAAATCAATTGTTTGTTAAATTGAGTAAACTTATTGATGATGAACAAATGAGGATATTTAAAAATCCACGATCTAAAAATATTGACAAAATTGTTTCAATTATCACAAAGTCAATTGTGATTATCAAATTCTTAATCACTGAATTGAATTTCCCTGTACCGATGCAAACATTAGAAGGTAAAATGTTCATTATTAGTTTATTGAGAGTCAGTTCAGACAATATGAAAGATATTAGTTTAAATTTTTTGAAAAATGTTAGATCAAAAGGTTTTACAGGTAATATATTCAATCCTCAATTAGAAGCTAAAATACTAGATAAGTTTGGTGATATTACAGAAGAATTTAAGATGGAATTAGAAATGGATATAGTCAATGGAATAGAGTTTGACTATTCCACAGACCTTATTGAAACATGCAAAGATACATTAATTGATTTAGTTGGAGAACAGGATGCGGATAAGCTAACATTTAGTGTCAACTATGACTTGCCAAACTTTGATGAAGTTGATAGTGATGGTGATGTGATTACAATAGATTGACAACATCCCTGTGTAATTAATTTCCTTTTTATATCTTTAAAACGGTGTTTATGTTATTTATAAAACAATTTACAAAATTTAAGCTTCAACTTGAGTTTGGAAACCGTTCTTGAACTTTCTGGAAACGTATTTCAAGTAAGACATTCTACCGGTACCGGTAGTTCTTCTTCTCTTAGCCTTTTCAGCCCAGTTGTACTTTCTCATCTTAGCAGCTGGGTAACCACAAGAAGCGCAGGTCTTCTTTTGGTTGTGGAAAGATCTCTTACCACATCTCTTACATAAAGTGTGAGACTTTGTGTGCTTCTTACCCATAGAAGGAGTACCCTCTGTTTGGAAAAATGTGTTAGTATTTGACTGTAATTCATTGAATAATATATTAATAGAGCCAGAAAAAAAGCAGTAATTGAAAGGTGGTAGGATTAAACATCATTGAAACGGTTTATCTTAGCATAATACCAAATGATAAAAATTTTTCACTATTTCATACATAAAAATGAATATAATGGAATCATTATTAGCAAAATGATTGAGAGATTAACCTCTGAATGGCATTTGACACTAATATTCTCCCTATGTGATCTTTTTCTGGTCCAAATCTAAATGTGCAAGTACATACTACCCATTTTTAACTATTTGTATTGTAACTTTAAATGATAATTCCAGTAGAAGTGTTTAATTTTTCAGTTATTTTTCACACACTGGGGGGCAGCCAGTGCGCGCAAGGAAAATTTAAAAAACAGTCACACTACCTTTTTGGGAAACGTTTTTTTGTCAGCGGTGTGAGGGGTGTATCAAGGGTTGTAAAAATTATTTTATCACGTGATAAGACCTGACGCGCTTTGAAGCATTAAAAAAAGCGCTCAGCAGTTTGTTTACATACGCGTAAAAGATTGACGCGTGTTTGTTGCAATTGGTTGTTTTTTTCCTTCTTTTTATAATTCCTTTTCATAAAAGAGAGAAAGAAACAAAGCTCAACATGGAAACACAACAGTTCCCACCATCGTCACCATTAATTGGAGATGATCATGATCAGGAGGTGAGTACAAAGTTTATGAAGGGCCCAGCATCACATTCTCAAGCTACTGTTGTTGATGAATTACCAACACCAAATCCATCTTCTGATGTCGCCAATTCAAGTATTCTCATGGAAACTACATCTAAAAGAAAGTTGCCACATTCTAATTCAATTGCCGAAATGGAATCACTTACTAAAAAGAGAGTTTACAGTGATTACCAATTTACAAAGGTTTTGGAAGTTCCAATGGATGGGTCAGAAGTTAGAGTTGGTAGATCAAGTTTAACTTCTAATTTCACTTTGAACTCCAAAAATAAGGCTGTTTCAAGAGTTCATTTGATGTTAAAGTATTTGAAGGATGTAGACATGATTGAAATTCATTGCATTGGATATAATGGTATCAATGTTACTATTCCTGTTTTAACTGACATCCATGATTTGAAAGATCATAAGTTCTTGATTTCAATCAAAGGTAAAGAAAGTTCATTACCTGTTGATACCTCAAGATTTCTTGACAGAAGTAAAGATTTAACCAATTTTTACATGTTAAGATATGAAACCATTAGAATGCCTTTAATTGAGGGTACCATTCTAGATATTAGAGGTGAAATTTTGCTACTTAAATATCCAGAAGATTTACAATTAACCAGAGATGAAATTAGAAAGGAACAGATTGATTTATCAAGTGACGACTTTGATGATGCTAATAAAACTATGGATGATATTAGTGTTAAAGAATATGATTCTGATCTACCTAAACCAATTGAGAAAACCGATATGGCCAATTCTTATGTTTTCAAAGAAGTTACACCAGATGCATCATTTATTCATTCAACACCAAACATTACACCATTAGCTGACAAAACATTTATTGTTCATGCCGATTCTGTTACACCAGCGCAATGCGAACCAGAAGTCGTGAAGATTGAGGAATCGAAGAATGAAGATGTTTCAAACACTGTCACACCTACACCTGAGCCATTGGTTAACATAACAAATATCAAGAAGGAACAACAAAAGAGAGGTAGACCAGCGGGTAATAAGAAAAATAAGAAGAACGTGATGACGGAAGAGGAAGAGATTAAAACCATGACTGAAAATGAAGTATCTAAAGTGCTTCAAGGTATTGATTCAATGGAAGATTTGATAAACGTTATAACTAATTACATTGCATATTCAAGGATATTACAAACCCCATTCCAGTCAATTAGAGACTTGGGTAGTGTGAAAACAAAAAACCTTACCGCTCTTCAATTGAGATGTCTCCTGGTTCATAGGATTGGCTGTATCGGTGTCATTTACAGAGAAGGTAAGGACGCAGCAGGTAAACCACTTGATGAAGAATATTACTACATTCCTGAAAAGGACGACGATTCTAATCGTGTGAAACTTGTTGAGGACTTGAAAGGTTCATCTTCTCATTTGAGAAGCTGTAGAAAAACACACAAACAATATTTCTGGAAGAAGCCAAAGAAATAAGCAAGCATCCAAATATACAATTGAGTGCTGAGCGTGCTGAGCAAACCCTTAACTGTGGCGCAATCACGTGATTTGCTTAAATTGATATTCTGTTTTGCACATGTGTAATTTGAGTTTTTATAGTGAATTAAGATAAAAATGTACTGAAAATGAGAGATTTTGTGAAATTAAGAGCTCAATGGCCATGATGATCACAATGGCCAATGAACTCAAAAATCACAAGTTTGCTAGCGCTCCCATCTTGTCTTTTAGTTCATCGTTTAAAACAGTGCTTTTTACGTAAGCAATTATACGAGCGACAAAAAAAAAATTTTTTCACATGCGAAAATTTTTGATTTAAATAACGGTGGAAATTCCCATTTTTTCACCCTTTCTTTTAGTAGACCTTTCTTTAAAGTACCTTTATTACTTCACCAATATAATGTCTGCTCCAGCTGAACACTTCTTCTTTACTTCCGAATCTGTCGGTGAAGGTCACCCAGATAAGATCTGTGATCAAGTTTCTGATGCTATTTTAGATGCTTGTCTTGCCGTTGACCCACTGTCCAAGGTTGCATGTGAAACCGCCTCTAAGACTGGTATGATTATGGTTTTCGGTGAAATTACCACCAAGGCTAACATTGATTTCCAAAAGGTTGTTAGAGATACCATCAAGCACATTGGTTACGACAGCTCTGAGAAGGGTTTCGATTACAAGACCTGTAACGTTTTGGTTGCCATTGAACAACAATCACCAGATATTGCACAAGGTTTGCACTATGATGAAGCTATTGAAAAGTTGGGTGCTGGTGATCAAGGTATTATGTTTGGTTACGCCACCGATGAAACTGATGAAAAGTTACCATTGACCATTTTGTTAGCTCACAAGTTGAACGCTGCTATGGCTGATGCTAGAAGATCTGGTGCCCTTGCTTGGTTGAGACCAGATACTAAGACTCAAGTTACCATTGAATACAAGAAGGACGGTGGTGCTGTTGTTCCAGTCAGAGTTGACACTGTTGTTATTTCCGCTCAACATGCTGATGAAATCTCCACTGAAGACTTAAGAACTCAACTGAAGGAACACATTATCAAGAAGGTCATTCCAGAACACTTATTAGATGACAAGACCATTTACCACATTCAACCATCTGGTAGATTCGTCATTGGTGGTCCTCAAGGTGATGCCGGTTTAACTGGTAGAAAGATCATTGTTGACACCTACGGTGGTTGGGGTGCTCACGGTGGTGGTGCTTTCTCTGGTAAGGATTTCTCTAAGGTTGACAGATCTGCTGCTTACGCTGCTAGATGGGTTGCCAAGTCTTTAGTCAATGCTGGCTTATGTAGAAGATGTTTGGTTCAATGCTCTTACGCCATTGGTGTTGCCGAACCATTATCTATCTATGTTGACACCTACGGTACTTCTGAAAAGACCTCTGATGAATTAGTTGCCATTATTGGTCAAAACTTCGATTTAAGACCAGGTTGTTTAGTTAGAGAATTAGATTTGGCCAGACCAATCTACTTCAAGACTGCTTCCTACGGTCACTTCACCAACCAAGAAAACCCATGGGAACAACCAAAGAAGTTAAAGTTCTAAGTTAACTCTTACCATAAAAAATCAAATTCTAATGCATTAATACCACTCCTATTTTTAATATTTATGAAATTCCTCGTTCAACAAGTCGAATTTTCCCATCTCTTTTAATGCCTTATCTCGAATCTATTTGAAGATTGAGTCATCAACTGGCATCTTTCTGTATAATTTTAACTATAAAATAAAAAAACATAAGTTTGTAATAATTCCACTGTGCAATCTTCGTTTCAAGTAATTCCCACAGATCCCAATTTGTATGACGCTGATACGAGATCTGCCTCAGATTGCAAACGGATTGAAATACACACTGTATGGAAGATACATTGGCACAGTTTCCAATCCAGACGGTAGACTGATTGCTTATTTTAGTGATAATACGACCCCCCAAATGAAACTTCATCTCAGTACGCAACTGAAAGAAACTTTGTTTTCTAACGACCAGGAATTGATCCAAAGAGCGTATTCAGTTGAAGTGTGGCCTGATATTATAGAGCCTGTTTTTAGAAAACCAGAATTGGGTTTGACATCTTCAGAAAGAAAGCCATGGGTGAAGTTCGAGGCAAGATTCAGCAATAATGGACTTCTAGCATTAACACCATTGATTTTGCTTTATGATGGTGAAATTCAAAGCTTGCTTAATGAGATTGATGAGTGGAAAACGCCTAAGTATGACACATTGAATAAATTATTGAAGATTCAATATGATCCTCGTCGATTTAAAGCAACGTATTACATCAAAGTACGCATAGACTCTGTTGTTAAGAGGTCCTCATATGTTTACAAGAAGAAGAAGAGTAACGAATTAGGACAAAAGGATTTAGAAATTGTTGTAGTTGACGAACATAATGATAAGATGCTTGTGTGTGTACAAGCATTGGCTGAGTTTTTGGGAATCATTGAAATCGGTGATTGGTCTCTAGGTGACTTTGATGACCATTTGATACAAGGAATAGAGGAGCGTATTGCACAAAAGGATAAAATATATGATATGTTGGTAACACTAAATGAAGTGTCTCCGGGAATTTACAAATGGTATTTCAAGCCGTGACCGATATATGTATGCACAATTGCTACAAGAGCCACTCAGAATGTGTACTTTTTAATATACCCAAAAGAAACGTAATTTAATTCATTAAACAGTGCAACATATGTAATTGTAATAATTGTAATTTTGATAACAATTGAACACTAGATCTTGTCAAGTTCTTTGACAAAGTTCTCTCCCCAGTAGCCAGCAGTGTACTTTGTGATGTATTTGAACATCTTTTCGAAGTTACCCTTTCTCTTTTCCAATTCCATGGTCAAACCCTCGTAAATTGCACCGGCCAATTCATCTGTGTTCCAAGGATTGACAATAAGAGCCCCGTTCAAACTTTGGGCAGCACCTGCAAATTCACTCAAGATCAAAGAGCCCTTGTTTTCTTCTTGACATGCAATGTATTCGTAACTGACTAAGTTCATACCATCTCTGGTGGAGGAAACGAAACAGACGTCTGAGATTGCATAGAGCGAGATCAGTTCATTGAAAGGTACAGATTTGTGCATAAAATGGATTGGGACAAAATCAATGGTACCGAATTTCCCATTGATTCTTCCAACTAGCTCGTTCACGTTGGCCCTGAGATTCTGGTACTCTTCAACATCGCCTCTTGAAGGAACTGCGACTTGGACTAGAACCACGTTGCCGATCCATTCAGGATGCTGGTCTAGAAAGATTTCAAACGCATGCAATTTCTGAGGAACACCCTTGATGTAATCCAATCTGTCCACCCCAACAATGAGTTTACAGTCGGGACCAAACTTTGATTTGAGAGTCTTCATTCTTTCGATTACACTGTCCTCCTTAAGGCCACTGAGGAACTTGTCCACGTCAATTCCAATTGGATATGCACCAATGGTGATGTCTCTGCCCTGGTAATGCACTCCTTGAGGAGAAGTGCCAATGTTCAGGATTCTTTCAATTGAACTCAAGAAGTGTCGAGCATAATCGTACGTGTGGAACCCAATCAAGTCGCAGCCAAGAACACCCTCGAGAATTTCTCTTCTCACTGGTAGGATTCTGTAAATTTCACTTGATGGGAACGGAGTGTGTAGAAAGAAGCCCAGTTTGACATGGATATTCCGGGAACTCAATGCTTTTCTTAGCATCGAAGGAACAAGCATCAAGTGATAATCATGAATCCACACAATGTCACCGTCCTGGATCTTTGGAAGCATTGCTTCCACAAACATTTTGTTTGCTTCGATGTATGCGGCCCACGCAACCTCATCGAAGTTCATTTCGCCCGGTTGGTAGTGGAAGAGGGGCCATAGAATCGAGTTTGAAAAGCCGTTGTAGTGCAAGTCTGCAATGTCATCTGGGACCCACACTGGGTGGCACCCGAACTGAGTCGATAGGTCCGTTTCAATCTGTTTTCTCTTCTCCATTGACGACACGGACATACCTGGCCAGCCAAACCACAGAAAGTCCTGTTTCATGCCCTGTAGAGCCGTCACGAGCCCACCTGAAGACATGGAATATGTCGGCTCCTCGCCTTCACCGTTGGAAATGGTCACTGGAATACGATTCGAAACAACCAGCACGGGCATTGAGAGAAAGCTGAAGAAGGAAGAGATGATAGCAGGTGATAAAGAGAAGTAAAGGAAATTACGAGACAGGGGCGTGGGGCTTTTGCGGCAAATTTTGGAATTTTGAACATTGGCTAAAAGAGGGGTCTGGCAGCGTTTTGAGCGTGTGAGAGTCTTATTTCCGTCATGAAGAGGGTGTCAGTAATGTAGTGCAGCTTTTCAACGGCAAAAAACGGTCATTATAGCCGTTTTCACACTCCTATCTCACGAAGGAAACGTGATATGAAAACGGGGTTTAAACTAGGTTGTAGCCCGTGTCTTGGCCATTCTTTCTATGCTACTTATATTGCCAACCTGCTTTCTGGACCCGCTCAAAACGCATGTTTAGGGCCTCCAATGTCTCTTTTTTGTTTTTTGATTTGGTTTGATCTTGTTTACTGTCACCTTCTCTTTTGGAACCAACGGCATGTTTTCAGTGCTAGAGTTTCTGGCTTGGCTCCTGGGCGCGGGACCAGCACAATCCGGAATACTGCATTTACAGGGCCACACCTCACTCAATGTGCCGCAGTATCAGGCAGGATCCAATGAAGATTCGCTGGATCTGCAAGTGAAGGCGTTGACATATGTGTACCATCGACTGAATCTGGCGAATTTGGCACCGTTCCTTGCACGCGACGAGGCCACGGGCCAAATGCTGCTGGACTACCATTTTCAAGGACCCTCATCGGCAGGCGTGCTGATGACTCCCAAGTTGGATAAGGTGTACAACGTTGAAGGGTTTTCAAACCAGCTGGTTGACGACGCACATCGTGTGTTGGTGGATTGGTGCAAGAACAAGGCTCGGTCGATGTTTCTACTCAGTGGCCAGCCTCCAACAGTTCCATTGAGTGAGTTAGGAGGCGGGTTTTGCTTTGTTGTGCTGCCAATGGACTCCTCGGACGAGGAATACATTGATGCATTGGTGAACAAGAGCGGGATCTATTGTGAGCACATCAACGCGAAGGTGAGGACGCAATGTGCCTTGAATGCGTTGCAGAAACAGCGACAACGGAGTGGGTTTTTGGCCTGTTCCTTCACGCTGGATGACCGCAGTGAGATAATCAGAACCTATTTGAACAGACTTGCGATCCACGTGCAGGTGAACAGACTTTACAACGCGCAGTTAAGGGCTCAGGACAGAGAGAGGGCTAAAAGCACGCGTTTTGAGAACATTTCTAGCTACAGATCGATGAAAAATGGGTCTAACAGCAGTGGTGGTGGAGACGTGATGAGCGACACTACCACGTCAAGCGTTTCTTTGCTGGGCTCGTTCAGTAAGGAAGAGAAGACCATGTGGTGGGAGAAGTCGCTAATGGCCGTGAGACTGCGAATCGAAAAAGAGCGATATGCGTAGCTAGCTCTGTGTAGCTCTGCGTGGCGACGCGTAGCAAATGCAACTCCTTGATATCCGTGATTATATATACATAACATAAAGTACCTACGAATCGAAAAGGATGTGCCGAGCACGGAGCAGACTGTGTGGCTGTAGATGCAAAAAAGGATGTGAGCGGTGGTATGATGTGAGTAGTTGATTGGGAAGAATTTAATTAGCAGCTGGTTAAGAAGGATGTGATTGGCAGCAGGTAAAGAAGGATGTACCTCGCTGGCAGGGAAGAATGCAGTGAGGTGGGTTTAGTAAAATCAGTTCCGCGTTTACTTGGGAGAAGAAAAATTCCGCCGTAGAAAACAGACGGCGATGTGCTGGGCAAAACCGGGATTTCGCATTGATTCTACGGGCACGGGCGAAATTTACTGCGGGTCACTAAATATTTGCTCAGCACAAAATTTCCGCTTCGCTGCCTTGATTTTTCAGTTTAGTTCCACTATACAATACAAGGTGATACAAATTATGTAAAAGGATATAGTTCTAATCAAACAGTTTGTGGGAAAGACGGGAAAAGAATCAGCAAGAGTGTTGTTGTGTTTTCAATCACAGTACAATATGATACTGTTAATTTTATTCAATACGCTCAGAGCGTCCACTCTATTATTCTACCTAACTGTTTATCCTTTTTAAAAAGGTGATTTCCAAGTCGCTCTAATTACTTGAACAAAGGAATCATACGTCCGTACGCTGAGTCGGTGCACCACTGAGAAGTTTGTATTACAAAGTAAAATTCCGCCCTAGAAAAAACAGACCTTCCCACTGCAAAGTGAAATTCCGCCGTAGAAAAAATCAGACCTTCCCACTGCAAAGTGAAATTCCGCCGTAGAAAAAATCAGACCTTCCCACTGCAAAGTGAAATTCCGCCGTAGAAAAAATCAGACCTTCCCACTGCAAAGTGAAATTCCGCCGTAGAAAAAATCAGACCTTCCCACTGCAAAGTGAAATTCCGCCGTAGAAAAAATCAGACCTTCCCACTGCAAAGTGAAATTCCGCCGTAGAAAAAATCAGACCCGCTGGCCGAATTCCCATTGCGCTGCCACTTTGGCTCGAGGATCCACGCTACTGTAATGTGTTCTTTTCCCTGCGCTGCCTTCTTCGCGCACTACTGCGAAGCTTACAAAATTCCGGTCGTAACCCACGCCTGTGCGTTTTTCACTACGCGTCTGCGCACTCTTCGTTGTGCTACGCGTAGACACTCCTCAATACCCCCCATAGTATCCGCCAATGTGTATATAAGCATGTAAATTCTCACTCTCTCTATCTTGTGCATCACAGCTGTAACGCATCGCAGTATTGTTGGCACAAGTCGCTCATGGGGTCTAACTTGGTCTCATTCAACACGTTGTAGCTCAATGCACCGCGTGGAAAGCCCTGCAGTGCCATCACGTCTTTGATCAATGCGAGCGAGCGTGTGAACTTCTCGATCACGTCTCCCTCGCTGTCTCCGTCCAAGTGTTCCACTTCTACGAGCAAACCCTTGAACGTTCCTCGATGTACGCAATTTGCCACTCTCAGCCTGAACCGTTCGCCCTTGTGAACCAGGTCGTAGCCTTGACCACCGTGCGACGCAATCGTCTGTTTCAGAGTCCACAGTGACTGTAGCCTTCCGCTCAGTAGTGCGTCTAGCGAGTCCTCCTGCGTAGCTGGTTGATGGATGCAGCAGCCCTGTTGCAGGTGTTCTGAGCTCGGTTGTGCCGTTGTCACCACGGCCTTCGAGTTGTTGATGATGCTCAAGGTACGGTGGCCCAGGTAGCTCAGTCGTAGTGTCGACATGTACGTTGATGGCACCTCTTCTGCGGGCACATGTGTTGGTTTTGAATGTTTGTTGCGTAGGAAGAGCCTCAGTTCGAACCCCCATGCCCCCAACGGTTTGGCCTGTAGATTTGCCAAGTAGTCCGTCAACTGTGTGATTGTCGTGGGCGTAGCCTCGGTGTTGGACACAAACAACACTGCTGTCACCATTGCACAGGAAGAAGACCTTGAGAGAGCAGAGGGGGGGGCCCAATGCGCGCATTTTCCTCCCCTCTCTCTCTTCTGTCTTTGTTCGTCGCACCCGATGGACAATCTTGACGCTGCCGTAGCAGCACTTCAAGACTCGGAGCAAGTCTCCTGGGCAATCACCCAACGTCTTGAGAAGAATCCCCGTATTCTCGACCCCACTGCGGCCCCACTGCTCCCTTCACAGGCCACCCTCGTACAGAGACATGAAATTTCACGCCTAGTACGCAAAGTGAAGGCCAACGGGGCATGTGTGCGGCAGATACTGACTGAGGGCCTCGCTGACGTGTCGCCCGCGTTCAACGCCGATTCCTTGCTCGCGTCCTTTGATGCCCTCATCGACGCCTCAGACGCCAAGGCGATCCAACTACTGGCAGATGCTGGGCCCAGCCGCGACTCCCAGGACGTTTATTCGATGATGGGCGTAGGCGGCGAAAAAATCGGGGGGGACCACCTCGTGTACATTCAGTCCGAATACACAAGCGATATCCATCTTGGGACTTTGTTCACGCGCACAGAGGCCTATGGAACACATTTGGATCTTCACCGCAATTACAGCGAATGGCTGCAGCTGCCACGAGGCGTCAGCTGGGAAAACGCACCCAGCTACCACGATTATCTCAAGGGCTTGGGCGTGAGGGGCCCAGAAATTTTACTGGGCGAAGCGTACTCGCGCTACTTGGAAAATTTGGTAGGCTACTTGGACTCGTTCTGGAGAAAAATTCACCCGTTGGAGGAAGTGAATGGGGGGGTGAGTGAAAAGAAAGAAGCTGTAAGCAGCAAGGAAGATGCAACGTCACTAACGTGTCTTGTTTGCAATATGCAGTTTGCGAAAATCGGACCAATGGAAAACCACATGAAGAGTAAGAAACATCTCAAACGGGCTCAGCATCATGAGCCATTTTTGAAGAAGGAGACACAGATACGAGGTCTGCTTGCAGAATTGAATGAGGTGTACGAGGCGACATTGAGGGATATCGAGCGAATTTCACTTTTGACGACTCGTGAATATCAGTTGGAACAGCAGGACCAAAGTAAGACCGCTTCAGCCGCTTCACCTTCATTAGTGCCAATGTCTGTTTTTTCAGAGGAGGATGAAGACATGAGAATGAAAGAAGAGAAAATGGACAACAATCCCCTGAACCTGCCTTTGGGTCCGGACGGAAAACCGATCCCATATTGGCTATACAAAATGCGTGGATTGAGACACGAGTTCAACTGCGAAATCTGCGGCAATGTGACGTACAAGGGTCGATCTGCGTTTTCAGGACATTTCTCGTCGCAGAAACACATTGATGGTTTAAGAATGGTGGGAATACAGAGCGATTTTGATTTATTTGACGATCTAAGCACCATCGATGATATTATGAAGTTGGTAGAACTGAGGGAAAAAGAACAGATCAACAAGAAGAAATGGGAAAACGATGTCGAACAGGTGGAGGTGGGAGACGAGGGCGATGTCGTTGGGGTTGAGGTTTACGAACAATTGAAAAAACAAGGTTTTGTTTGATTTGTGTTAGGTTGAAGAACAAGGTTCTTGGTGTATGGATTTTGTTCAGTGTATATTAAAAGCGGCCTTATCTAATTTGGAATTACTTCTTCTTATTAGGCTTTAGTTAAATTAAATTGCCTAATACATATGAAACGGCCCACTGTAATATTCATAGAGTAATTTTTTATTCAAACACACGATCAAGGTTTAATAGATGAGGGGATATAAACTTATTTAGAGAACATGCATCTGCTCAGCATGATGCAAATAAAAAAAAAGCTAAGCTTCTTACAATGCAGGACCTGCAGCCACAACTTCAGCAGTACAACCTTCGGCATACTTTTCGAAATTTTCCATAAACTTTTGGGCCAAGTTGGTGACTTCATTCGCGAAATCATCCTTACCACTTTGCCAGTTGTTGGCTGGATTGAGTAACTCGGATGGAACACCATTACATTCCTTTGGAACTTGAAGTCCGAAAGTTGGGTAAGTTTCATATTCAACATTAGCAAGTTCACCAGAGTGGATGGCATCAAGAATGGCTCTGGTGTACTTCAATGGACAACGCTTACCGCCCTTGACATAAGACTGGCCAGTCCAACCGGTATTGAGAAGCCAAGCAGTTGACTTATGTTGAGTCATCTTGTCAGATAATTGCTGAGCGTATTTCATTGGATGAAGAACAAGGAATGGTTGACCAAAGCATGCAGAGAAAGTAGCTTCAGGTTCAGTGATACCAACTTCAGTACCTGCCATTTTGGAGGTGTAACCGGAAATGAAGTGGTACATGACTTGAGGATTGGTCAACTTAGAAACTGGAGGCAAGACACCTGAAGCATCACAAGTGAGTAAAATGATATTCTTTGGATGTTCATCGGCAAGACATGGGATCTTAGCAGATGGGATATATTCAATTGGGTAGGCACATCTGGTGTTTTCAGTGACATTGGCAGCAGAATAATCAACACCTCTAGTCACTGGGTCGTAGACAACGTTTTCTAAAACAGAACCGAATTTGATGGCATTGAAAATTTCAGGTTCTCTTTCAGCTGATAAGTCAAGACACTTGGCGTAACAGCCACCTTCGATATTGAAAACACCATGATCTGACCAACAATGTTCGTCATCACCAATGAGCTTTCTGTGAGGATCGGCAGAAAGAGTTGTCTTACCGGTACCGGACAAACCGAAGAAGAGAGTAACATCACCATCCTTGTCGCCTTGGTTACAAGAGGAATGTAAAGTCAAAACTTGATGTTTGATTGGCATGAGGTAGAACATAACAGTGAAAATACCCTTCTTCATTTCACCAGCATATTCAGTACCTAAGATGACCATTTCCATTGACTTGAAATTGATTTCAACAGAAGTGGCTGAAGTCATACCCTTGGTGTAAACGTTAGCAGGGAATTGACCAGAGTTCCAAATGGTGAAGTCCGGGGTACCGAAATTCTTCAATTCTTCGTCAGTTGGTCTAATGAGCATATTTTTCATGAACAAGGCGTGGTAAGCTCTTGCACAAACAACTCTAACCTTGATTCTGTATCTTGGATCCCAACCGGCAAATGCATCAATGATGTACACCTTTTCTCTAGTACGCAAGTAATCAATGGCTCTAGACTTTGAAATGTTCCATGTGTTTTCATCAACCTTTTTATTCACTGGACCCCACCAGATGTTTTCAGATGAGGTTTCTTCGTCTACAATACGCTTGTCCTTTGGAGATCTACCGGTTTTCGAACCTGAGAACGCAATGAGAGCACCGGAAGAGGAAATCGTAGTACCCTTTTCGGTCAAACCATCTTCGTACAAAATAGGCACCGAAGAGTTGTAGTGGATTGAGGCGTCTGGATTCAAACCCAGAGCTTGGGCAATTGAAGATTTGCGTTCTGATTTATTAAATGGAGCTGGATCCTCGTTATTAACTGAGGCAGAATAAGCTTTGTGAATATCAACGGCAGTAGGGGCCATTTTTCAAGAATATGTAATTGAACAAACGCCCTTACACCCTCCCCTTCACCGAGTGCGGAATGAGGGCCTTTTATACTCTGGCTTTTGCGTGAGTGACACTTTAACTTGGTTGACCAGAGTGACAATCTCCGGGTTGGTCAATCTACGATGTCTCCGAGCAGAAAAGGGTTTTTGAGACAGGGAAAAAACCGAGGGGGGGCTCTCCAATAATGAAAGGCTTTCAAGCATGATGGTTCAAGTCCCCTCGCATCCAAAGCTGCTTTCAATTGCTTCTTTCCAAGCTCTCTTTCACAGTAAACTCTTGGCACTGTCTTTTTCCCGGGGTTGACAAAAAAAAATCGTAGAAACTCGGAGCGCCGGAGTAAAATGCCTCCTATAAAAATTTATTTTTTTTCACCCGCTGCGGCCCCAAAATAGAAAGTGCTCAGAATGCTCACGTGACATCACGTGACCACATGGCCCCTTGGGGGTTTCATTGAGAGATAAGAAAGAGTATAGAATTCGAATTGATATAAAGATAAAAGTATGATTATACTGAAAAGCAACCAATGAACAATACAACTGACCTGACTAGTCTTCACACTCAATCCTTCTTTTCTTGAACTTTGTTCAAAAGATCGTCGGCTGGTGCTAAGGTGATGAACTTATCACTGATTGGCAATAAGACAGTGTTGTAGACTAATTCGGCACCATTGGTGAAAGGCAAGGCAATGAATAGCAAGAAAATGGTCTTGAACAAGAAGTAGGCAGGAATCCAGTAGAGAATTGCAGAAGACCAGAACTCAATGATTTGTAAAGAAGCGAAAACGACCCAGTAAGTAAGTAACTTAGTGTCGTCGTCTTTTGTTTTTGTTTTCAGAGCCTTCAAGGAGTAGTAACCAGGAACAACAAATCCTGCTAAGTTGGAAAGCAATTGACCAATGCCACCGAAATTAAGGAAAACAAGGAGAATGTACACAGCTCCCAATCCAAGGACAGCATATGATCTTGGCAGTTTGGTTTGCTGTTCGAATTGGCTCAAAGCACCAATGTTGGCGGTTTGCTTGTCGATCTTAGAAAGATATGTTTTAGCTTGGGCAGTAATAGATGAAAAGTCCATTGAGGAAGAAGAGTAGGCAGAAAAGAATAAAGTGGTGGTACCTTCAGTGAAAAAATAATAGTGGAGGTGGAAATTTCAATACTCGTAGCGGGCCCGCGCAATAATTAAAGTGAGGCTTAATTAAGACCACAATAGCGTTGGATCACCAAGCCAGTGGAGTAGAAGCCTTGCAATTTGTATGTTGGGAATTGGGCCAAAAGCCCAGAATTTTAGCTTGTAAATTATACTCTATACAAATCGTTCTTAGCTTATGGTTTCAATGAAAAATCCACTCGTACCTAACTACCGTATCCCTTCAATCAGATTGATTGCTTTCACGCTCCTACATAACTACCGTATCCTTCAATGCAAAATCAAACTGCTTTTCAGACCCATTGTATTGCAATTTGACTCTCATTTTGATCTTGGAGCCGCTCGCAGCATCGATATCACATTTGACACTAATACATTCACCTGGTGAAAGTGATGATTTACTGAGTGGTGTTAAAGTGAGTTTTTGAGATTTTGGAACGGCACAGAGAATACCAAGATTTGAAATTTGTGAAAGTGAAGTTATCAAAACATCCAGTTGAACTTTACCGTTTGAATTATCAAGTGGAACGAGCCCAACACAAATTGAGTCGTCGGAAAATGCTTCAATTGCAGAACGTTGTTCAACTGGTGCTGCCGGTTTCAGGCTAGTTGAACCAAATAAATCAGAAAGAATGTCCACTTTATTTGGTTGATTTTGTTGTTGCTGTTGTTCATGTTGAGGTTTTTGCTGTGCTGGTGTGATACCAAAATCATCACCTAATAAATCCAGCAATATGTTATCTTCTTTTGGTTTTTGTAACGATTGTGTTGATGATAGCTCATCTATATGAACTGGCTCGATGTCTAATACTTTATTGTTCATTAAGTTGATATCGACATATGTCTTTATTGGAGGAGATGGAATTGCTTCCAAAAGTCCCTGTTTTATACTGTTTGGTAAGTCGTAAATATTCAAATATTCAATGCATCTACTTTGAACTTGTAAGTTGATATCATTTGAAAAAGATCCAATTAAATGTTTTAATTCTTCACTTGGTTTATAAATTGAAATTTTAATTAATGAATTCAATGCGTAGAGTTTAATTTGAACTTTTTGAGATTCATTAAAGGATGAAAACATATCAAGAATATTTTCAACAACTTTCAATGGATCTTTAACATTGGATGATGAATATTCACCTAAACACCAAAGTGAAACAATTGATAAACCATATTGATTGAATTTGAACTTTTCAATCTTTTCAAATTCTGAAACAATCGATGGACCCTGTTTTAATTGAGAAATCTTTGCCAGTATGATTGAAATAACGTTTTCATTACAGAAATTACCACAGATTTTAATCAATTCCACCAAATGTAAAATCAACCAACTAGAATCATCAGAGCCAAATTTAATCAAATTGAGAGTAAATTGGTTGGTGATATAATCTTTGATTTCATCATCATTTGTTGATTCAAGGTATTTCATAATTTCTTTTGTCAAAAGTTTAACATTTTGTTTATTCATGATTGCAAAGATGAGTTCGATTGCACGCCGACGAATGGAGATGTCGACATCTGTTAAACAATTAACAATGATGGCTCTGTGTCTTTGAACTGCAAGTGGCTCGTATTCAATGACATTGAGTAACGTGTTCAAAGCAACATATTTAATGTTGTTATCCTTTTGAATTAAGAATTTTGAAAGAATGTTGATACCTAAAATTTTCAATGAAGAGTCACTTTTGATTGAGAAAATAGTTTTCACACATTCATAAAGAATTGAATGAGATGCGTTTGTTTTATTATTTTCAAATGTGGCACAAATCTGTGTTAATAAGTCATTAAATTTTTCAAGATTCTCTTGATTCACGTCCACCATCAAGACACGTAAGGTTTTCAAAAGTGCAACAAAAAGGAAAGGATCGGAAATACCCTTGACATCGTACTCGGCTGAGTACCCCATTGAAGTGAGGAAATGCAATTGAGTCAAAATTTTAGGAATCAAATTGAACAATTGCGTTGATTTGGTGAATTTGAAAATGGTTTCGATCAAATAAAGAGACGAAAGAAGCACACCGTGATCTTTTTCCATGACAAGCTTATGCAAATAAACAACGAAAACCTCAGCCAATGATGGTTCCATTTCAATCAGCTTTGCAGCAACTAAAACGGCCTTTTTCTTGATGAATGTCATACTGGATTGGAGCAATTTTTCAACTTGAGGATATAAATCTTTTGCTAGCTCATTACTGGCAATGTTACCCAAAGTGGTGAGTGCCAAACTGACCAAAAACATGTCGCTGGATTTTAAATCCAGATCCAATGAATTTGTCAACAATGTTAGAATGTCTTGACTTTCGTCGAAAATGAGCATTGTAGCCAAGTATCCGATTCTTTTATCATACATACTTGAAGAGGTTAAAAGCTTCAAGCATTCCACTTGTCCGAAATGCGTTGGCTCGCCCAGTATGTACAAATAAATGAGTTTTTGGATGTTTTTGTTACGCCTTTGGTTGTCCATTGCAGGATCGCGGAAGGACGATCTGATATGAGCAGACTCTTTACGGATAATGGCCCGTTCACCCGCAACTGTTTTAGAATTGCGGACTGAACGAATGAACGTTTTTAGAGACCCCATTGCGAGAGAAAGTGTGATAGAGGCAAAGAATAAACAGAAGTATAGAAAGAAAGAAATCGCGGACAAAAAAACGCTCAGCATTTCATTGGATCTGATTGAACTCATTCTTGATTGCTGCTAAGAGTGCCCTGAGTGAATTAAAGTAGCCGAGATACTTACGATCAGCACCAAAGATTTCTAAGAGGGTGGTGCCGTAGAAAATTGCGCTGTAAACTGCTAGAAAGATGGTCAAGAAAGCGGTAAAAACACCTAGCAAGAACCAGAAGTAGCAACGAGTTGGACCAACAGCTACAGCTGTGAACGCAAGCTCTTTCTTAAGAAACAAAGCCAATTGTTTTTTGCTTTTGATCTTGGAAATAGTGAGTGCATGCTGATGTAGAAAACGTCTGGACTCGACGTCGCAGATGTCGGTTTTGTTGATGCACCATTCAAGAAGCCTAGTGTTCCTTGGGCCGCTGGAGCGGTGAGAAAGCAGCTCCTTGACAAGAAGTTTTAGATCTGAGGGTGAAAAAAGGTTGTAGTGCTGTGAGATGATTTCTTCGTGTGGATTCAAGTTGTCAGTCTCTGAACTGGTAGAAAGAATGTCAGACTTGGTAATTGGAGTGTTCGTTTTGGCCATGGGGCTTGAGAAGGAAAAGTGAAAGAAAGGAGGAAAACGATGAAAGATGGAAGAGAGAAGGGAAAAGGGACAAGATGAAAGGTGATTTTAGAAGTGGAGCACACTGCAAAGCACATCTTTATGACGAATCACATATTTATCTTCGGTAAAGAAACATATGTAGATGCAGAAAAGAAGAAAATTAAGAGTGTTTGTAACTCATCACATATTATCTTGCGCCACTTTTCTTTCTTCTTTGAAAGAAAAG
Source organism: Saturnispora bothae (assembly GCA_030462855.1). Classification (NCBI taxonomy): domain Eukaryota; kingdom Fungi; phylum Ascomycota; class Pichiomycetes; order Pichiales; family Pichiaceae; genus Saturnispora; species Saturnispora bothae. The sequence continues at coordinate 154,074 of JAKVQQ010000020.1, read as the reverse complement.
TAAAAGCAAATTTAAATGTAGATCAGATCAACACACAGCAAAGCACACTTCTTTGTAACCATCGCATATTTATTTCTCCTTTCTTTACATCTCTCCAAACCATTAAGCGTCTTCATAATTTATTACATATTTGTCACTCACCTCTCTTCACACAATCTTTATCATCCATCAACATATTTATCTCGCTTTACTTCACCTCTTTCCATATCATCTTTTTCTTCCTCTTATCTTTAAAAACTCGCTTGCAGTGTCATGTGCTGTTGTTGCTGCGGCTGTTCCTCTTGCTGCGACTGCATATTAGTGCTTCTAGCCTTTATATTCCCGCCACTTCCTGTGATCTGGAAGAGAGGCTGCTGTTCCGCAGACCTTTTCATCAACTTGCTACTTTGTACATTGGGGCTTGTTCCCGGTATCATCCACGCCTGGTTCGTCATCCTGGACACCAACTCGCCCCCACCGTCCTCGGACATTGAGTCTCAACGCCTGGTTCTGGTTGTGCCCGCGAACCAGCAGCTGCTGATCACCAATCAGCCGCGACAAGCACACATCACCTTCAAGCATCCGGAGCCGTTCTTGGAGAGCTTGCAGAACTCACAGCAGCCACATCCGCTCCACCAGCCGGAAACCTCTTTTTCCCCCCTTACTAGAGCCTACGGCAGCGGCGACGAGACCCCACCGCCATCGTACGAAAACGTCATGAGCGGGAATCGAACCGACGCCCGCTGGGCCAAGTAAAAATATGGCACTACTGTCATGAACGGGAATCGAACCGACGCCCTTACGCTTTTTAGCCTTGTCTCTTTCTCTATTTATTTTTTCCATCTCTGCTGTGTATACTCACTGTGCCAAGTGAAAAATATGGCTTTTAATCTCATATGGGCTGCACCAGTAGCACATGGACGTGGGTCGAAGATTGCTTGCTCTGTTTTGAGTCCTGCTGGCAATCAAGTGGCCAGCTGCTCCAATGACGGTACTATCAACGTGTATTCTCATACAAACGGTGCATTATTGCGAACACTAACGGGCCATCTTTCTGGTGTATCGCATCTCGCATACTCGCCCAACTCTAAATATCTTGCATCCTGCTCGGATGATCTAACCATCCGTATATGGGACACGTTCACGTTCGAATGTGTGCGCATTTTAAAAGCACACACTTTCCATGTCACGTGCGTGAAGTTCAATGCCAAGTCTAATATACTGATATCTGGTAGCAGTGATGAGAACATCCGAATCTGGGATTTGGTGCGGTCGAGATCTATGAGGACGCTATCTGCACATTCAGACCCAATTTCCTCGATCGATCTGTCGTTCGACGATACCATTATTGTATCTGGCTCGCACGATGGATCTATCAGACTCTTCGACACTGAAACTGGTGCATGTCTTAAGACTCTCATTTCCAACTCACCCATCTGTCAAGTGGCCTTTTCACCCAACGCCAAGTTCATTCTTGCCGCGTCTAAGGACAACAAGCTAGTATTGTGGGACTATATGAACAATGAGACAGTTAAATCTTATGAAGGTTGTCAGCGTAGCCAAGGATATCCTATGTCTATTGGTTTTGTGTCTCTGGGTAGTCAGGAGCCATTGGTTTATGCAGCTGACGAACTCGGCCGTGTGGTTTTCTGGGACATTCAGACAAGAGAGGTCAAGCATGTTTTGCAAGCTTCGGACTCACCAGTGATGAGTGTAAGTTTCAGTACAAGCGGCAATGAGCTGCTTGTATCGAGTCTTGACGGTGAGCTGAAATGCTTCGGCGTGTCTGTGTAATGAATAGATTAAACGAACGATAAAACGAATAGGGAAAAGGGGGGGCGAGGGCTGTAGGTTTCAGTTTAGCGGTTTAGACTTAAGCGGCAGCTATGGTGCTTGTATCTTGGACCAACGCTGGTGCTTCTTCAGCAACAACAGTCTCTTGCGCAACTGGCTCAGCACCTGCAGGAGCAAACGTTGACGCGGACTTTGAAACGCTATTGCCCAAACCAAGTCTGGCTTGGATGTCTCTAAGAATGTTGATGATTCTTCTAATTGGCATAGTGATGAAAAGAGAACGGTGGGGGGAGAAAGAGAGGAAAAAAAAGAGATTTGAGTGAGCTTTTAAAGGACGAATAGAAGTTGCCCTGCTGAGCAGTGTACACAACACGGTTTTTTGTCGTGCCCTGCGCAGCGTGGTGTGCTCTATGGAGTGTGGGTTTTTTTTGGTATTGCCGTTGCTGTTGCCGTTGCGCAGCTAAGAGCTTGTTGTTTTAGTTCCTTTAAAAGCGTCCTCTCTGCCAAGCATGTTGTGCAACGTTGTTTATGCGCTGCTGAGCATTTCACGCAACACTTTTTTTGTCGCGGTTTGAAAATATCGGCTCAGCACGCTCAACCACCAATCGTCTCCCACTCACTCTCGATTTTATGTGACACTATCAAAATAATAATAATTACCTAATATACAACTTAACTAAAAAACGAAACTTCCAAAACGTTTATAATTCTTGGGAAGCCTTGCCACCGATCTTGGCGATCTTCTTTGGCAATAAGGATTGGTGAATGTTTGGCAAGACACCACCTTGAGCAATGGTGACGTGACCCAACAACTTGTTCAATTCTTCATCGTTTCTGATGGCCAATTGCAAGTGTCTTGGAATAATTCTGGTCTTCTTGTTGTCTCTAGCAGCGTTACCGGCCAATTCCAAAATTTCAGCAGCCAAGTATTCAAGAACAGCAGTCAAGTAAACTGGTGCACCAGAACCAATTCTTTGAGCGTAGTTACCGTTTCTCAATAATCTGTGAACTCTACCAACTGGGAAAGTCAAACCAGCCTTGGCTGATCTTGAAGTTGATGCCTTTTCTGAAGAACCTGCTTTACCACCTTTACCACCGGACATTATATATGTGTGTGTTTATTGATTTCCAATGAGTCCCCAATCGAGTGATGGGGGGATTGCGGCCCTATTTGTACTAAAATTTGTGAGAGGAAGGAAGCATAGAATTCGCGGACTGGAGTTTACTCCTTGAGAAAGTAAATTTTGGCACGCTGGCAAAATCGCGAAATATACATTTTTTCACATTGTTGTAATAAAAATCACATAATTTATAATATGGTACCCCCAGGTGCGAGAAATATATTTTTGATTTTCAAAGTATTTAAATATCCCCCGATCCCCCCTAAACTCTGGGCATAGATAACTTTGCTCTTGATAACATAGATTCAATCAAGTAACAATGGCTCCAAAGACTGCATCCAAGGCCCCAGCTGAAAAGAAGCCAGCCGGTAAGAAGACCGCTTCCTCTACTGACGCTAAGAAGAGAACCAAGACCAGAAAGGAAACCTACTCCTCATACATCTACAAGGTCTTGAAGCAAACTCACCCAGATACCGGTATTTCTCAAAAGGCCATGTCTATCATGAACTCCTTTGTTAACGATATCTTTGAAAGAATTGCTTCTGAAGCTTCCAAGTTGGCTGCTTACAACAAGAAGTCCACCATTTCTGCCAGAGAAATCCAAACTGCCGTTAGATTGATTCTTCCAGGTGAATTGGCCAAGCACGCTGTTTCAGAAGGTACCAGAGCTGTTACTAAGTACACCTCCTCTGCTTCTGCTTAAGTGTATTAATATATATCAATTTTTATCAGTGTTTTGTATATTAGAGATTAGTTTTTTAAGAAAATAATTATCAAACTTATTAGGTTTCATTTTACCCACGCGTTGGTCAAGTTATTTAATGCAATCAATCACAGCTTACACGTTATTTTTTAGCTTCTTTGTTTTTCAAAACACGCGTCTGTGTTTTCTTTTATTTGTTTTCTTTTCGAGTATTGAATTTTTCAGAATACATTTTGCTATCAATTAACAAATGGCTCCCTTTTACACTTTTTCTGTGTAGATAATTGTAGTTTTTTAGCCTTAATGAGTTTATTTGATGAAAACCTTCTTGTAGACACCCTTTGTTTTCTTATTTGACGCTCTTAACGCTTACAAAAGGTTTTGTTTACCTTTTCGGGGATTAAATGAGATTTAGTGATTTCAAGTATTTTGTTCAAAAATATTCAAAAGGTTCAAATAACGTTAAAACTCACTTCAAACACATAGATAGCTTTAATGCACGTTAATGTTTGGTGGAAATCGAATGCCGTGATTTTCACTTGCAAAGGTGGAAAATTGACTATTCTATAAGCATTTTTATTTTGCAACAACTGGGACTTTGTCGCACAAAAAACATTTCTGCTGAGCATTTCTTTTGCTTGCAAAAAAATTTTTTTTTTTTCTACACAGTGTAAAAAACCTTAGGCTTGACTAAGTGAACTTTCTCAAGGAATGGTTGCAAGTATTACGGATCCATTTGTGGTTACTAATCTTCCTAGACTGCCACCCAAGGAAGATGTGTTTAAGCTTTGTAAAATGGCAAACATCCAAGACCCGCATTCAAACTCGTTCGATTTGATGATATCTGGGTCCTTTCTCGGTACATTCATGACAAAACCATCTCCAAAAATGATCTGGTCACACTCTATTTCGCCACAAACTTTTGTCGAGTGTCTGGACTCCTTTGAACTCGGTAATGGTGGCGCGGATTCCAAACAGTTTGCTATATCCTTAACTGAACGTAATAAATCTAAATTAAAGTTCATTTCATATTCTTCTAGCACTGGGTCAGAGACTCAAGATCAAGTTGAAACAGAAAGTTCCATAAATGAAGAAGACAAGACAAATACTTCACCTAATGACCATTTGAAAGTGTTGAAAGAAAGATTGATTTCTTTGAAATCCAAGATCCTCAATTTGAAGTTTTCCAGCACTGGTGAATTCATCTACACTTTGGACTCCAAGGGTGAAATATCTATTTGGAGATTTGGTTTAGAAGAAAACGAAGAAACTTCTTCCCCTGTCTCCATTCTCAAAAACGACTCAGTTGAATCATGCAACATTCTTTTCAATACATTCATTAAACCAGAATATTTGAATTTGGATTCAAAATCTTCCAAAGTTGAATCGCTATTATTAACTGTTGAATCCAATCCATCATCATCATTGTTATCATCATCATCATCATCATCATCATCATCAACGTCTTCTTGTCTCAGAGTTAAAATCTTCTCCATAAAATCAAATGAAATTTTAGAAATATTCCAAGAACAAATTGATTTCAAAGTACAAGATGGCTTACAATTTACATTTGACATTGCAGGTCAATTAGTGATTTTCAATTCCAAAACTAATATCATAACTACTTTCGCATTACCTAATGTTTCGAACCAAAAACAGATTTCTATTGGATCCATATTTCAAAATGAACCAAAGGAAGCCAAGACCTCAATCATGGCCATTTCTTCAAATAGAATATTGGTTTCCAAAGGTTCTGCAATGGCTCTTTTAGATTTGAAATTCAAATCTCTCCTTTCATATTTAGATCTGTACCCAAGATCAAAAGAAGAAGGTAGTTTGAAATCACCAAGAACTCTCACTCTTTTAAATGTGCCTGTTGTTAATGGGAACTCCATCAAATCCAAGGTTTCTTTTGCTTTGGTCATTTTAAAAAACGAAAGAGAAAATTACGCTCAAATTCATCATGTTTCTATTGATACAGGTTTAGGTAAACTTTCAGACTCACTTGGTAAAGCTATTCCAAGTGGTACTTCAAAAGATGCTAATGCTGAATTTATTCCCTTCACCCAGTTTATGATCGATGATAATGCCAGTGAAAAGATCGATTCAAAAATGGCTAGAAAAAGTGACGAATTAGCAAAAGTGTATAAAAACTTCCAAAGTATCAAAAAAGGTGGCGATTTACCAAAGTTAGAAAAGGCCATCATTTCATTTTTGAAATGTTACAAAAAATCTGATCCAATTGATGAATTCAAAGTTTATGAATATGAATGTGATAGAATTGTCGATCCTAAATTTTTTAAGCTGGTTACTAAATTGCTGTTTGACCAAACAGAAGATGACAATTTAACTCTTGAGGGTGATTACATTCCTGAAATGGGTCTCACCTACTTGTTAACACATCCTTTGTTCCCAATTGAGTACACACCAGGGATTCTCAAAGTGTTGAAGGTCTCACCAAGATTGTTAAGACAAGCCATTGTCACTTGCATCAACTTACCATGTTGTGATTTGATTGAAGAATTGAGTTTTGCAGACAATGACGAGATTTTCAAAGATATAATATCCAGAATGATTACCGATTTCTCAACTGAAGAAATCACCAAGGAAACAATCAAACTTCTCAAGAAAAAGACAAATGGCTCCAACTTTGACTTGGACAAGATCATAAACAAGATTCTCAAATTGAATTCAGGCTATGAAATCTTGAATTCATTCATTGATTCCAATGGGTTGATCTTGAGCTTGCATTATTCTAAGGACGACTCTCAGTTGGACAAACTCATTGATCAGACGAAGGCCAAGACGGCCGATCTTTTAGAGGATTCCCAACTTGCTACGCTGGTCAACTTAGCGCTCACAAACGTTGCCAAGGCCCCAAGCAAGTCGAAAAAGAGCCGTAAGAATAAGAAAAAGACTGAGGAAATCAACGAAGATCCAAGCAAAGTTGCAATGGTTCTTGAAGTGTGCCACAGCGAGCAAAAACCTCACACTCTGCAAAAAACAGATTACACAGTGGACAGATTGGTTATTTAATGATTGTGCTGAGCGAATTTAATTTTGTATAGAGAGTGAAAAAAGAGAAAAAATGGACGAACCATTCATTGAATACGCATTTGCCTTATTGCTAATAAATGGACAACATGAAGGTTTTCGGTAGTCTTTTAGTTTTAATCTTAGGGTTCCTTATTTTCCCTTCAAGTGTCTTTGGTGCTGGTGCTCCTCAAGAGCTTCCTGAGATCACTCAAAAGGTGTACTTCGATATTGCCCAAGGCAAAGAATCACTTGGCCGTATTGTGATTGGTCTTTTTGGCTCTGTTGTTCCAAAGACTGCTGACAACTTCTACCAATTGACTGTTTCTGAAGATCCTGAATTCGGTTATATGGGCTCTTCTTTCCACAGAGTCATTAAGAATTTCATGATTCAAGGTGGTGATTTCACCAACCATAACGGTACTGGTGGTAAATCCATCTATGGTGCCAAGTTTGCTGATGAAAACTTCCAAGTGAAGCACGACAGACCTGGTTTAATGTCTATGGCCAATGCGGGCAGAAACACCAACGGTTCTCAATTCTTCATCACCACTGTTCCAACCCCATGGTTGGACGGTAAGCACGTTGTTTTCGGTGCTGTTGTTGAAGGAATGGACGTTGTTCAAGCTATTGAGAGAACAAAAACCAGCTATGGTGACAGACCAGTTGTTCCAATCACAATTGCCAAATGTGGTGAATTGCCAATCGAATCTACCGAAGCTGAAGCTCCAGAGACTGAGGTTCCAGTTGAGGAAGTTACTAAGGACGAATTGTAAGCTAGCTAGCTAGCTAACTAGTGAAAGTCAGTGATTGTCTTTTGCTGCGCTATCATCTGTCTTAGTATGCGCTCAGCATCATTGGTATGGTCCTAATGTATATCCTGCTTTGCATATCAATGTACTAATTAATATCTATCTTGTCATATGCCTGTACGTGTGTTTCAGAGATTCTCCCAAGATCATACTTGTCCTCGCAGTAAATTACTTCGCGGCCAGGGCGGATTCTAAAGTTCCGTGATAAACTTTGTAGGCATTTGAAAAAATTACTTCGGGTCCGCGTTTGAAGGGTTCCATTTTTTTTTGATTTGGCACGATTTTTCCTTATCTATGAATTGAACGCCTTCCACGTGAAAATTTAAACTGGGATTCACTCTATTTGCTTTGAAGGAAACAGAAGATTTAACCTTATGCCGACCAGTTTCCCACGTAGCAAAAGCGTAGCAATCCCACAGTCGAGTGCGAATGTTCAGGATGACTCACACAAACTTTCACACTCTTTCCTGTCTCGTAGCATGGTTTATTCAACAGGACATCCGTTCTCTTCACCAGTTTCAGACGACAACATAAATATTGTGCATTCAGTTGACTCTGTGCACGAAGATACGTTGGATTTGGCAACTGTTGGATTTGAAGAGGATTATAGTCATGAACCAAGCTCGGTTGAGTCATCGAACAACAATAGATCATTCTTCAACTATGGTTCTATTGATGATTTCAATACACAAGATAGCCGCACTAGAGATATCGAATCTTTGAAACCGCAGGAAACAACATCTCTGATTGATAATGTGAAACAATCAATTGAGCTCATTAGAAATTCGGATAAAGATACTATCATCAAAGAATGTATCACTAAGCCAATTGAATGCTTACCTGCTGTGTTCTTAGGAACATTGTTAAACGTGCTAGATGCATTATCATATGGTATGATTCTTTTCCCCATAAGTGAAGTGGCCTTTTCTCACATGGGACCCGCTGGTCTCTCAATGTTTTATGTTTCCACAGTTCTGTGCCAACTCGTTTTTTCACTTGGTGGGTCAGCCTTCAAAGGTGCAGTGGGATCAGAAATGATTGAAATCATTCCCTTTTTTCATCATATGGCCATGAGTATCATGTTCAAATTGCAAAACCAGAACGAAGCTGTTGATAACAGTGTGATCATCACCACAACCATGTTCTGCTATGCCATTTCTTCAATAGTTACAGGTGCCACTTTCTTAATCTTGGGTGAGTTCAAGCTAGGAAAACTTGCGGGCTTCTTCCCAAGACACATTTTAGTTGGTTGTATTGGTGGTGTGGGTTATTTTCTTCTTATGACAGGTATTGAAGTTTCTTCAAGACTTGAAGGTGGCATTGAATACAATTGGCCAACCTTTCAATATTTAATTCAACCATTACCCTTAATCCAATGGTTGATTCCACTTTTCTTGGCTGGATTATTGGTAGTTATCCAACATTTAAATCATAATCCACTGATTGTGCCATCATTTTTCACTGGTGTCTTCATCCTATTCCATTTAATTATACTGGTCACCCCTGGTTGGGATTTAGATATGGCGAGAGACAAGGGCTGGATCTTCCCTAGTCAATCATCATCCGAACCATGGTATGATTTTTATCAATATTATGACTTTAAACAATGCGACTGGTGGTTGGTTATTGACCAAATTCCAACTATTTTAGCAATGACCTTTTTTGGTATTTTACACGTGCCAATCAATGTTCCAGCTTTAGCTCTCACATCAGGAGTCGACGATTTTGATGTTGATAGAGAATTACTTGCTCATGGTGTTTCCAATTTCTTCTCAGGTGTGCTTGGCTCCATTCCAAATTATCTCGTTTATTCCAATTCAGTTTTGTTTATTCGCGCAGGGGCAGATTCTCGTTTGTCTGGTGTTTTGCTTGCGTTTGCAACATTTTGCATCTTACTTGCAGGTCCTGTTATCATTGGCTACATTCCTGTTTGTGTTGTTGGTGCTCTTATTTATTTACTTGGTTATGAATTACTGAAAGAGTCTGTTTGGGACACCATTGGACGCCTAAGAAAATTTGAATACATCACGATTCTTATCATTGTGATCACCATGGGTGCATTAGATTTTGTTATTGGTATCATTGTTGGTATTTTACTTGCTTGCGTTTCATTTGTTTACGAAGCTGGCTCTAAAAGAGTTATTAGTGAAATTTACACTGGTGAGTATGCTAAGTCTGTTGTTGTTCGTCATCCTAAGCAACAAGAGTTTTTGAAAGCTGTTGGTAAACAAATCTGCATTCTTAAACTTTCGGGATCACTATTTTTTGGCTCAATTGGTGGTCTTGAAGGTGAGATCAAAATGATGTTTAACAACACTTACCAAACTATCAAATATCTCATTTTGGATTTGAGTAATGTTCACACAATTGATTTTTCTGCTGCTGAAGGTTTTAAAAGAATTAGAAATTTATTAATTGAACGTGATTGTTACTTTCTCATTTCATCAGTTGAAGACCAATCCACCATTGTCCAATCACTTCAATTCTGCGGTTTATGGGAAGAAGATGAACATAATGATAGAATTCAATTATTCAACAACCTAAATTCTGCTTTGGAGTGGTGTGAAAATAGATTTTTACAAAGTTATAAGGATTTGATCAAAACACAACCCAACATCAATATAATTATGAATCAAACAAGAAAAGTTTTACCTATTCAAAATAAAGGAATCAATGATATTTCTGATGTCAACATCAACATTGGTACACCAAGAACTACCAATTTTATCAATGCTGCTAACAAACAATATCAACATGAACAATATCAACTGGATCAATTGATTCAAAACAAGCATACTTTTGGAGAAAGAAAGAGGCAACCGCTTTATTTAATTCTACAAATTGTCCAAGGACTGAGTGAGACTACCGATGAAGCATTTTGGTCTCAACTTTCTAGGTATTTGACTAAAGCTCAGTACAAGCAAGGAGATGTTGTCTATGAAAAGAAGGACATGTGTGAACCATGTCTTTTCCTTTTCGAACAAGGGTTGATCAATTTTAATATCAAGTTCAATGACTTGAATTTCAACATCCAATCATCGGAACTTCCATTGACATTATTTGGTGAATTGGTGTCTACAAAATCAGACAGATCTATTACGTATATTGCAGATGCAGATTGTATTGTTTGGAACATGGACAAGACAGCAATCGATAAACTTGCCAAGGAGAATCCAAAACTTTATCAAGAATTGGCAACTGTTTACATTAAAGTTACTTCACAAAGATTTGAAAACATTGCATCGAACATTTTGATTTCTTGATAAAGTGAACACAAACTCATATCCTATATAATATTTATGTATACATTCAGAAAATATTCTTTTAACGCTAGAGCTAAATTTCAAATTTCTAATGTTCACTTTTTTTTTGAAGATCAATCGATGTTTGATTTAAGCATTAAAGATCACCAATTGCTTCAAAAATGGGCAAATGGTTTAGGAATTACTGCTCATGCTAATTTAGTAATTAAATATACTCAAGATTCTGGGATAGGGGTTTATTTCACTTACGAGAACAATTCAAATGATGATTCTGATATGGAAATTTTACGTATTCCTTCTGACGCTACAATGGATATAACTACGCTTAGAACAAAAACAGAGGTTCTTCCAGATATGGAGAAAACAATCATTAAGTCAACTCTTAACAAATTTTGCTCTCTAACAAGTGTTAGTGAGACAAATATTATTATTGGATACATGTTAGGATATTTGATTTTGAACAAGAAAGCAAGCGAAACAGGTCCAATGAGTGTTTATTTGAATGTTTTAATGACCACTTCTGTTTATAATGTTCATTCCGATAACAAATTGATATTGGAAGATTTCCTATCTTCTTTTGAAGGTAATTCTTTAGTTAGTTCATATTGTTTGGAATTGATTGATGAGAAATGGGAGGACTTTGTTTCTTGGATAGAAAATGAATTTGATGTGAGAATATTAAATGAGGAGTTGTTTCAATTGATTTCTGCTGTCAGATCTAGAACCTTGGAAATTCCTCATGGTGTTGAAGATGAAGGCGATGAAGATGATTTTGAAACCAATGTCACTTTGGTACCAGTTTTGGATTTTGTCAACCATGAAAATGCCCAAGTGAATGCCTATTTTGACATTGATAAGAAAACTGGAGACATTTTGCTTAAATTAGATCACAAGACTATTGTTGTTAGTAGTAAGAAAGAGTTTGAAATATTCATAACTTATTCTGCATTAGAAGACATGAACAAATTCTTTTTCAACTACGGCTTTTTACCTAAATCTAAAGGTCCCAAGGTTTTTGAAATACCTGTTTTTGGATATTTTAATAGCGATTTAATTGCAAATGAAAAGCTGAATGATAGACTTTATTGTTTAAGGCAGTCACCTAACGTTCAATTCCTTGTCAATTACGATTCACAGAGTAAGATAGAATCACTGAGGTGTTGTCTTGATGAATTTTATTCTTATTTTGTCTTTTGTGAATCGCTAGATTGGTCAAAATATCTTGATCAAGGTGAACATGGTGAAGATTTAGACATTGGAGATTTTGAACAAGGATATGAAAAGTGTTTTGAAATATACCAGCAGCTGAGTGAAGAAGAGGTACTCAAGTTGCAAGACACCTTTGTTACTTATATGAATGAATTCTTTAAGAAATTCATTTTGAAGATTGATAAGTTCATGGAACTTGTGAAGGAATGGGAATTGAATAAAGATGAGACGAGTAATTTGAATCAATTGTTGGATTTTTACAAAGAAATAGCTATAAAATTTGGAAAGGAAGATAAGGAAGATATATTGTCATTTGATGGGAATGAAGATTGGCTTCACTTGAGACTCATGCCTATTTATAATTTCAAGAGCTCCATATTGGAGAAGGAAGGTGTTGATATTGGTGAATTGAAATTATAATTATTTTGAAAGAATTCCAATGTTGGAAGTAGCAGCTGCAGTGGCAGCATCGTTTTGTCTTTTCCATTCTTTAAACAGTTCAAATTCACGCCGCTCTTCATAATGTCTATTTCTCAATCCGGTTCTAAAGTCACTTGGAACTTTCTCAAATGAGACAGTACCATCAGCAGCAACAACTTTTCTGTAAACATCTTCACTTGGGAAGCAGCCACCACGAGGTGGGAATCTATCAGGAAAGGCCAATCTAGCAGCACCGGCAATAAAGAATAAACCAATGGCCACTTTCAAAAATCCACCATATCTGAATCCTCTCATCGGGTATCTATTTGAGTAACTCTTTGCATAAGAGTCTGTGGCAGAAGTAGCCCAATTATCACTATTATTTTTCATATTCATCTTGTATACTAAAGGGCAGCCAAGTGTGGCTAGTGAGAAACCAGGAAAGTGTGCTTTTAAGTACAATCTCTGTTCCATCATTACCCCCGGATTTAACCCGGCTTTTCGGCGATAAGAACACGCTACGGCCGAGCGAGTTTAGATCAAATTAACGGAAACCTTTTCGGTTCTGCTCGTTGACATCCTCCTCTTTGGGTATTGTGGGCCAGGAAGACCTGTGTTTTGTTATCCATGGATGCATTGACAATTCGGACAATTTTATTCTGTCTTCTCTATTGTGAACCAAGAGTTGTCTGATCAAGTCGGCTGCCTCTTCGCTCACAAATGAGGGGATGTCCAAGTCCACCTTGGAGATTCTTTTGTAAGTTTCGTGGTCAGTGGGTGCTTCAAAAGGCGCGGATCCAACCAAAAACTCGTACAGAAGAATTCCCAGAGACCAAACATCCGTCCGATAATCATGCGGTTCTTTGTAGACCATTTCCGGAGGCAAGTAATCCAAAGTACCACACACAATGTCTATTTTCTCGTTATTCACGTGGTAAGTGGACCATCCGAAGTCCGACAATTTCACGATGTTATTGAAATGTAGAAGAATGTTTTCTGGTTTGAGGTCTCTATGGATGATATGCTTGCTATGAAGAAAATCCAACGCATTGGCTATTTGGAATATGTAATAAGAAGCTCTGACATCATCGAACCTCTTCTTCTTTTTGAGTAGAGCATACAATTCACCATGAACCGCATATTCTAGCAACAGATAAATGTTCTTTTCGTCATGGAACCATCCGTAGATGGATATACAGTTGCTATGTTTGATGTTTGCTTGAAGTTCGATCTCGTAGATTGCTTGGCGCTCGATAGAATGTTCTTGTGCAATGGCCGCTTTCGTCATAACTTTCATCGCACACACAAACCCCGAGCGTCGTTCTTTCACACAGTAAACGCGTCCAAATCGACCCTTGCCTAGCGGCTTTCCGATCAGGAAATCAGTGAACTTCCAATCGCGTCTAGGGCCCTTCGATATGTATGGAGTTGACGCGTTCATGGAGGGCTTTTTGAGGGTCCCTAGCTCTTCTTGAGGTCTGGAAAGTGGTTTTCTTTGCGAGCCACGTACAAGGGACTTTTCTCTGATTCCGTGGGATATCATATTGGGCCTATTGACGGCCATAATTGGTTGAAAGCTGGAATAATGATATGTAAACACTATGGTTTTTTATTAATCATTTTCTTCTCTTGAACAAAATTATATATTGTAGTAAATGGCGCGATTACAACTGGAAAAAAGCAGATCTTTGCGATAAACTTGTGTAAAGTTGTGCCAATTATACCATGTCACTTTTTCAGCGTCAAAACGCGTTTTAGAGCCTTTTTAACAGGAAATAATGATGTGCTCAAGTTTGAAACGGGGTAAAAATTGTCAATTTGATCTTGAAAAAACCAAAAACATGGTTTCTCAAATTGAAGATTTCGATTATCACGTTTTCAGCGGCTTTTTAGCTCTTCTAAGCGGTCATTTATTGACATTCTCTGATTAGGCTCTTGATAAAGAAAAAAAATAATTTTTCACTCTTTCAGCTTAAACTACTTTCTACGCTTAGAAAATGCTACCGAACGTGCTTGGACGTCGTTTTGCCAGCTCGGGCAAATACAAACGTAGAATGAAGTTTCAAAGACCGGCTATTGCATCATCTAAAATGAAAGAGCCGATGAGAAAAAGCAACTATAATGCAACTACTCAATCAAGTGATCCTAGCACTTATCCACCCTACAAGTTTGGTAACTACTCTGGTCTCACGTTACCAGATGAAAGATCGAGAGAGGGTATTTCTAAATTTGTTTCCAAGGTCACCGACTTTGACCAGCTCAAGCTTCTTCCAGAAGTCAGATCAGCAATGTATGAAGAAATCAAAAAGAATACTGTTCTCAGATCTCAAAACTTCATCTCACCTACAAAGAAGACAAAAACCGAAAATGAATTGAACGGACTCATTGTCAGACCAACCGCTATTCAAGCAGCTGCTATTAAAATCATCAACGATAAAAGGAAACCGGGTCAAATGCTTAGTGTTTTCACGTTGGCAGCCGAAACAGGGTCCGGTAAGACCTGGGCTTATTTAGCACCTCTTTTACACCAATTAGTAGAAGGTAGAAATGGTGCTTCCATGGCTGATAGTGATGAGTTTGGCGCTGGTCCAGTTATCAAGAATCGTGCAGGTATCAAGTCTGTAATTCTTGTTCCAACACATGAGCTTGTAGACCAAGTTTATGAAACCATTGAGTTCATGGCTCCAAAGCTTAACTTGAACGTATTGAAGTGGGATTTGGACTCTAACTTTAAAGTCTTCTTAGAAAAATTCAAATCTGGCATTGATATAATGGTCACCACTCCTGGTAAATTGAATTCACTTTCTAAATATGATTCTATTTCTAACCCAAGAATGATTTTTGGTTCCATATCATTCACAGTTGTTGATGAAGCTGATACATTAATGGATGAATCATTTATCGAAGAAACATATGGAATTTTAAAACATATGCGTGCAATGAATACACTCATTTTTTCATCTGCTACATATCCGTCCAAATTCAATAAAACAATTGAACATTTATTCCCAGAAGCTAAGCCGATCTCCACCCCTAGTTTACACAAACTCCCAAGATCAATTGAATTTAGAGTCATTGACGCAGCTGTTAACCCGTACAAAGGTTCAAAAATGAAGGCACTTGCACAAACACTTTATGCTATACATGCAGATGGTACAGAATTTGGTTATGAAAAACGTGTTCTTGTGTTTGTGAACTCAAAAGATGATTGTACTCGTGTTGCTGAAAAACTTAAAAGTACTTATGGCCATAACGTTTGTTCTATTTCAAGTGATATTGAAGAGCGTAAAACTCTTGTTCAATCATTTTTACAACCTCCTGTTAAACTTGAAGATCCATCTCGTCCTGATTTGAAGGTCTTAGTTTGTACGGATTTACTTAGTAGGGGGCTGAACTTTCAGGGGATTAGAAATGTTGTTCTTTTAGATGTTCCAAATAATTCTGCAGATTTAGTTCATAGAGCAGGAAGAACAGGTAGAATGAATCAATCTGGCAGAGTCTTCTTAATCATTAATGAAAATGATAAGTCTTTTGTTAAAGGTTTGCCTAAAGTTTTAAGAAATAACAGAAGGTTGGGTTAGCTTTTTTGTTATATGCACTTGTATATAGTTTTGGTGTTTAATAAGTGAGTAATAGAATCAATTATCTTGTAATTGTGGTATCATCTTATTGTATGTGTGTACATAGTAATTATAAATTTCTAGACAAGTTCCAACAAGTTGGATCTCTGTGAAGATTTGTCTTATCTAAATGTTTATCTTTGAAAACTGCATTCAAGTATTCATAAGGCTCGTCTTTGAGAAGCAATTGTAATTTTTTGAGTGAATCGCTAGCCGGGATTGAAGGGGATTGGGTACCCAATAAATTAGAAACGTCAACAAGATTCGATTCATCTGGGTTCTCAATGTGTTTTTCAACAAATTGAAGTCTGTCAAGCGCAGGACCATCACTGGTATTATTGGATAAATCACCCAATCCAAGTTCGTGACTAATTCCCAAGCTGTTATTCTGGATACTTAAATCCAATTCACCAAAAAAGTCTTGTGAAGTGTCTTGTTTGTCACTACCATACCCTGAATAGTCAAGATATTTGATAACAGATCGATCGTTATTCCAAAAAGGATTATCATCAAGTTTTTCAACTGGTAAATTGAAATCAGTACATTCTGCAACTGGGGTAGTTATTGGCACTAAAACAGCAATAGATTCATTTGTTTCAACTTGAAGTTGGTCTGGATTTTGTTCTTTAATTGGACTGTATGGGTTTTCATACAGTTTGCTTTGAGTATTGGAGCGAATACTTTGGAACTTTCCAAAATCTACTGCGTTGACACTAGAAGTATAAATACTTGACCCTGTACGATCGTTTTCTAGCAGCCCCGAATCGTTCACCGAAACGTCTAGTAAATCACTCTTTTGAGATGCAACTAATGGATGCGTAATTGTAGTAGTAGTGTTTGTTTTTGAATGAGTAGGCGATGCCATTGGTTTAATAATAGCCGAAGAAATTAATCTGACTTTTGATGGAGAGGAAGGCGGCGTAGGACCAACGACAGCTGATTTAGACGGTGACTTTGAAGCTGATTCTTGAATTGGGTCAATTTTATGAACTCTATGACTGGTAGTGATGGGAATGCTTGATTTTACATGGGAGTTTAAATTGTAAGTGGAACCAAATTTGACCCAGTTTTCAGTTTCAGTTTCTTCATCATCATCAACTGAGATTTCGAGCGTTAGCTTAGAAAGTTTTCTTGAAATAGAAGGCGAAGAAAGAATTCTTGCTGAGTTTTCAGTTTGTGAAACTTCTGAAATACCCGTCTTCTTTATCATTTCTTCTTGTCTTGTTCTCATTTTTTGGAATTTCATATAGTAAGAATCAGACCTCATAAGCATCGATTGGCGTTTGATGTGAGGTGGATTTTTAAAATCAAGTGCTTGTTTACGAGCAGGAGCAGGAGAAATTTCAACTGGGTCAGAGCCAGCAATTACTGTAGTCTTTCCAGAAGTGAACTCAAACATATCATCATAAAATTCTTCCTCCTTAGCATCCATGATTTTGCTATTTGATTTGAGCTTTGCAACTTCTTTAAACTTACCCATTAGATCAATGGAATCCTTGAACCCTTTACCAACATGTGTATCCTTAAGTTTAGCAAACTTGATACCCTTTTCGAATGGATGTTCATGGGTGGAATCTTCAGATTCTTGCATGGGGAAGTTGAATTTGGAATTGACGTACACACTTGATTCTGTTTCGTCTAAAGCGTTATTTGCAGTTGTGTTGGCTTCGACGTTACTGAAATTAGCAGATGTTTTTTCCTCATCTTTATTCTTACTCTCAGTACCAAGGTCAGTATCTTCAGTTTTTGTTAGATGGACATTTGATTTCTTTGGACTCAGGAATTTGAAAACACTTGAGTTTCTAATTGGCGATTTATGGATTTTAGTGGTGTCACTTCTACCCAAATGGTCGTTCAAATCAATCTGCTGAGGTTTTTTAGGTGATTCAGATTTAGCATTGACTTTTTTCAATTTTTCAGCCTCGAGTTGAACAGCATGAGCATGGGAAATGATTGCACGGCGTTTTGAATCCATTTCTTGTTCGTTAACGTTCAACATTGCCAATAAGTGTGAAGTTATATTTTCATTAACATTTGATAAAAACTCTGTCTTCTTTAAGTTTGAGACTGTATTGATTTGAGTAATTAGATAACTGACAAGTGAGGCAATTTCCTTTTCGAAATCACCAACAGGAATGTATTTGTCAATTTGGTCGCCATTACCTTGGGCTAGACTAATTGCTTGAATATGAACACGAGCACCTCCTAAACTCAAATTGATTGCAATGATACAAGAAGCGTGTGGATATTGCTCCAATAAAGCTGGTGATAGGGGGGTATTGAAGAAAGCCATTATTGGAGATTTAGTATCTTCTTTAGCATAAGACTCTGAATCTTGAGTTATGAAATAGAGATTTCTTTTTGTTGAGTTCTGGAAAAGATGAAAAGATTGTGATTTGTTCAAGACCTTAGCTCTTGCAATGATTTGGGAAATGTTTGCGCCCGAAGTTGAAGAGGTGTCCAAAGAGTAAATGGCAAAAAGGTTGTTTGATTGATTGTAGAATTTTACAACATTTCCAGTGTTGTCATCACCGTGAGTTGAAGTAAAACATTCATCGTTTGTTGAAATTGAGACATCAGTTGTGTTAACAGAAGCCCAAGCTTTGACTTTCATTTCGGGAAGTTTAGCGAACGGAGTTTCA
Source organism: Saturnispora bothae (assembly GCA_030462855.1). Taxonomy (NCBI): domain Eukaryota; kingdom Fungi; phylum Ascomycota; class Pichiomycetes; order Pichiales; family Pichiaceae; genus Saturnispora; species Saturnispora bothae. The sequence continues at coordinate 135,478 of JAKVQQ010000020.1, read as the reverse complement.
TTAGTAAGAGAATGCATCAGGATATCAGCAATTGAGGGTCTTTTGTTTTTAATTTGGCTTTCCTGCCAGTAGTAAGCATAGTATTCGGGATCCACAATAGTTAGGAACAGAATATGATCTGAAAATACAACTATGATACCACGGTTCATCAAATTAGTTGAAGAAGAGGGATCCGAAGATGAACCATTATTGAACAATAAGTCTGTTGCATCATAAACAGAAACAACACGCCTGCTTAACCACCCCCATTGTAGTTCACCTGGCCAGTTGTTGGCGACCTCAGTCAAGATTTTCCCGGTTGGTGTGAAAACTCTACCATTGTACGGTTGCAAATGATCAGTAGCAAAAGAAGTAATGGTTTCATCACAGGAAGCAATAAACTTATCTACCTCTGCTTGCTGCGAGTCTTCCCACATGACACTTTTGTAGAGTCTATGGATGATTAATTTAAGTTTTGTTAGATGCAGAGAAGAATGAACGACGTCGTTTAGAGCACCTTTATTGACAGTGTCGATGATGTTTTTCTCTTCAGTTGAGTTTAGATCTTTGATCAATTCGTTGAAATGCTGAGAGAAATGTTTAGTTGCAGCCTGGTTACGCATCAACGCTTTGTAGAAATAGGGTATAGTCTCACCGCATGCACGCAAAACCTCAAACGGCCCAAACGGTTTTGCCAGCTGCAACATATCTAGCAGGATGCAATTAATCCGAGTCACTTCATCGATTGTTGGAGGTAGAATGGAATTCAATCTTGCCGTAGTGTAATTTGGTAACTTTTGTTTTAGAGTCAGTATACGCAATGGCACAATGAGTGACTGGAGAGTGTTGACCATCAAGGATGTAAAATTAGTTTGCACCGAAATTAGTTCTGCGATGATTTGATCTACCAATGGCGAATTGAGAGCTGTTGAAGGCGGATCAATTGAAGGTGGTTTGTATGATCGTTCGGTTGGTTCTGGTGAATACTCCGTCAGGGGGTCAAACAGTTGTTCTAGTTGAGTGCCCAGCAAAAATGCGAGTGTGTTATTTGAATCCAGCAGAGTTTCCTTGCTGGAATCATAGACGGTGTCGATTATGAACGAATCGAAAACATCATGAGCCAAAAGACCTAGAGAGTGTAACTCATCTACAATCTTAGAGCTTTGCGTTTCGTTGAGCGGGACCATTTCGCTCGCCAATTTGCCTGCGTTAATCTCGTCCCATTCGTAGAAATTCGCTTGGGACTCCAGTATTGACACAACAGAGGAGTCTAGCTGGGAGAACGATTTCAACAAGGAAACCGCCAACGAGCGTCTCACCTTGCTGTGCTGCATCTGCGGGCTCAGGTTCAAGATTGCCGGCCTGTATTTTGAGTTGGCACCGATATTCAGTGAGGTATGATGTTGATGTCCGATCTTGGACACCACTATAGACGAGAGAGATCTCGATTCTATAGCTGGATGGGGGCTGTAGAGAGCGATCACGACATCACCAAGAAGCTGGTCGTGGCCATGGAACACAACGGCCGAGTCTGTCATGCGCTGGGCCATTAGAGGGAGTCACACTGCAAGGATGCGCGATGATCTGAAAAACAGACACAAAGAAAAATCGTGTTTACGTATTTCCTAATGAGGCAGTAATGCTGTTTGTGCTGAAAAATGCCAGATCCCCGCACGGCAAGCGTGTCAAAATAGTATCATTGTGTAGCCAGAAACGCGATGCACAAGATGATCTTTTTGCCCTGACGGAAAAGCCGCGTGTTTGTTGTTTTTTGGTTTTGAGACAGGATGCATGAATCACAACTTTCCAACGTACATTGAATGTGCTCATGACAACAGGACAAAAAAGAGCCATCATGGCTAGACGCAGGGGAAAAAAGCGCTGAGCAATGGACGGATTGTCATCGGCACGACAGCACAAGCATTCAGCAAAAAGTTGCGTCTCAAAACAGCTGCTGGGCCTGCATACACACATTGCATGCCAAGCTTTACATTTTTCCATACTTTTCTTTCTCTCTATGTTCTCTCTTTCTCCACTTCAACTTTGAATTTCATAGGTAAAAGTTGGAGATTTGATAGCAGCGAGATTTGAATCATGGCAATAGAATCTTTACGTAAACGGCAACGAGCGTTTTCAAAAAGATCGCGAACAGGGTGCTTCACCTGTCGTCAGAGAAGGGTGAAGTGTGATGAGACGAGGCCCAGATGTAAAAATTGTGAAAGAGGAGGGCGCCAGTGTCAGTTTCCAATTGGGACGGATCTGGAAGATCCAGCGAGTTTAAGTGACCCTAATGGAGGCACATTGCGTGTGCTTCCGTTGGGCTACAACACAAACAATGAGAACAAAGAAGAAAGTGTTGAAGGAAAAGAAGAATACCATTCAAACGTGCGAGAAGTGCGTTCACAAGGGGCCCAAGACGCCAGTGCGAGATTAAGCCAGCATCCAGTAATAATACCAGGGTCGAACGACCATTTAATACAAACACCAAACATGATGCCGCCTCCACTGCAGAACTTCAACCCAGCGCCAGTGAACGTTCACTACGCACAATATTACCATCCTCAGCAACCGCCGCAGCCATTGCAGCACCATCATGGTCATGGACCACAGCATTTCCGGCCTGAGATCAACCACATGGCGTATCCATTGGGCAATATCCCATTACATACTCCACAGCATTTGTACGTCGGGATTCCACCTCATGGACTGGGCTACTACGTAAACGGGGGTCTTCAGCAGGTTTCACAGCCGGTACCACAGCCGGTACCGCAACTACCGTGCAATTTCCGGCCACTACACGATACTTTACACACTCCGATGAAACTACCTGTGTTGAATTACCCATTGCCTATGGTCCGGAACACTCAAGAGAGCAGCGGCAATGACAGTAGAAGCATTATGGAACCATATACACTGTTGAGGAGACACACTGGCGATGTCGCAGAGCGGACATCGAACTCACCGTCTCCTCCTAGACGTAAGAGCCAGCATTAGCGAGCGTGGAAAGCACTAGCGAGCTACAATACACCGGTTTCAGCGATAAATAGTGACACACTACACATCAGAACTAGTGGCGTGCTACGCAATTGCTCTCAGCCGCTGGCCGAGAGCATATATAGACTGTACTATACAATACGAGTAAGTAATACGAGTAGTGCGATTGGCCGGCCGACTGGTTGAGCCACCAACGGGCAATGTAATAAGCGAGAAAATGCCGAGAATCGGTGCCTGAAAGGGCTCATCGTGAAACATGAAAGCACAGACGCTGACGCAATAGGCCCCTACTTTAACCTTCTGTTGACCGTTGGAAAACCGTTGAAATCGTCTACAGCCACAGGGGAAAATAAGGGTGAAAGCGGATATTAGTGCAAAGCCAACGTGTCGTTGTAGTTAGATGTTGCTCCGGATGCAGTTCCGACAGCGTCGGCGCTTTGAGGACCACGTAGGATCACGAGAATTTTTCAGACGTCAGTTTTCTAGCTGGAATCAGTAGTGCTTTAGGTGAGCTTCGCGGTTTCTCAGGGTCTCTGTGGTTGACGGAGCTATTCTTTTTTTTTGCTTCCATAGTGGACTGAATCCTGATGTTAGAACTCAGTTTGAATTATTTAGATTGGACTTGTAATTCCGAGTACTCTGATAATCAGAATTTTTGATACGGTGTAACTAGAGACATGATGAAGGTAACAAGATTGGTGGTTTTCATTGGAACCAAGATAAAGTAAAGTAGGAAAGTGAAGCATGTATTGATTGTTTTACTAGGGTTTAATGTTGACTTGATAGCAGATAAACTAATCTTACTATATCAGGTGAGGTTCTCTGTTTGGAATAATTAACCTGAAAAAGCCAAGCCAGATATATGGTCTTGAAGCCAGAACCTATTAGCTTTTAAAGTCGTCATTGAAGCTCTAAAGTTGTTTTGCATGCTGAACTTGACCTTCCCACCGATGTTCAAGCCAGGTAATTGAAGAGGAGGCTGCTCGTTGTATTAACAAGTTGGATGACTGACTTAGCAGGCTGAATGGTGAACAAGCATGCTAAATAATTAAAAAGCTGACTACCGACATGGTAAGCTGAGTGATGAACAAGCAAGCTACTTATTTAATTGGAAGGCTAAATAATAAACTAGCTATTTACTGAACAAGCAATTAATCGAACTCATCACGCCAGCTACTAACCTCAACAAACTTATTCCTATGCTAGAAGTTACTGGTTCTCTCCAATGAACTCCACAACAAGCATATCATTACATCATCTCCAGTTATTTTCAAAAAATGCTTTATTGAAGGGTCTTACTGAGCAAAGAAAGGTTAGCCTCAGTGGCATTATTATGAGTATATCATTAGATCATCCCCGATAGCATCATTATAGACGTATCATTAGATCATCTTCAATAGCATCATTATAGACGTATCATTAGATCATCCCCGATAGCATCATTATGAGTATATCATTAGATCATCCCCGATAGCATCATTATGAGTATATCATTAGATCATCCCCGATAGCATCATTATGAGTATATCATTAGATCATCCCCGATAGCATCATTATAGACGTATCATTAGATCATCTTCAATAGCATCATTATGATAGATCATCTCCAATAAACTCCACAACAACCATATCATTACATCATCTCCAGTTCTTTCCAAAGCTTTTTTAACGCGTCTTGATACTATCATAAACCCCTTATCAACTTACCAACTGTTAGCAACCCTATCATCAATGCTGCATCTTAGGTAATGCAAACAAATGAGGCCCTCAAGTACTTCACTCCGGATAAACTTACTCACCGTTGGAAAACCGTTAATCTGCAGCCTGACGTGAACTTCTAACAAATCACACTAGCAAGTCCACCATCTTGCACCAGCCTCAATTGGCCCCTAATCTGACTTGTACTATACTCTAACCTTTGTTCCATTCTGTCCTGACCCGCCCCTGAGCCCCGAGCCTATTAGATATCTGTGTTACGTAAGCCCACGACAATTTTTCAGACGTACGTTTCTTCTCATGATGTTGGCACCAGTAGTGCTTTTGACGGGCCTAGCGGCTGTTCAGGCCGCGGACGCAACGCGTGGAGTGCCTTCCAAGATGCACGACAGATATGTGCCCGACGCAGAGGGACATTTCACCTGTTTTTCCGGTGAAGTAATTGATTTTTCACTGGTCAACGATGGTTACAGAGATTGTCAAGACGGCAGCGACGAGATGGGAACCTTTGCTGGAGAGAGTTTTTACTGTGCGAATGAGGGGTTTGTGCCGCAATGGATTCGTAGCGGGCTTGTCGATGACGGTGTGTGTGATTGCTGCGACGGAAGCGACGAACCTGCAGGCCATTGTGCCAACACATGTCTTGAACTGCAAGCGGAACATCTTGCTAAAACGGAAAAATCCAACGGTGATATTGTTGCGGGACGGAATATCAAAAAGGAGTGGGCTCAAGAGGGTTTGAAAATGAAAACGGGGCACGAGGCCCGCATCGCGCAGCTGCAGCTATTGCTGGACCAAAAGGAGCAACGCAAAGCGTTGCTTGCTGAACGCAGAGACCAGTTGGAACAGCTTGAGAGTCGGTCTCAGATTTATGCTCATGTGTATGGGAAGATGGAAGAGTTGGAGAAACTCGCCGAGGCGCAGAGCTCAGCAGTTTTGCAGTTGAAGGAGGCTCGTGAGCGTCTTGAGGCTTTACTGCAGGCTATGAGCGAAGACTACAACCCAAATTTCAACGATCCAGCAGTCAAAGCCGCAGCTAGCGGATATCTGGACTACAAAGGAAGTAAAGAGGTGGAAATGGATTATGGTGCAGCCATGGGTGCAGCCATTGGTGCATTGCGTGAGGAGGTTGAAGCATTGCCTAGAACAAACCATCATGAGACCTCATTCTGGGCCTATGTGGAAGAATACTTGAATACGGCAGTGAGAGCGGTGTTTGGGATCTCAGCAGTGAAATCACACGATGCAGCGATTGAGGAGATGTCGTTGCAAGAGATTGACAACGCACTCGATCAGCTCCAGCGTGATACGAACAGTGAACACAAGCAAATAAGCTCGTTGACCGCCGAGCTAGATAAATACTATGGTCCAGACGATATTCTGCGGCCGTTGTCGCAGAAGATTGAGTTCGACCATGGTGGTTATCTTTACCGATTACAGTTGAATGGAGACCTGCACCAGATCGATTCCAAGGGCACAAGCGTGCTTCTCGGGAAATACGATCACCTTCAAATGACGGACGAAGTGCATTTCAAAATCAAGTTCACTGGGGGACAACGCTGCTGGAACGGACCGGTGAGATCTGCGGACGTAATTTTGCACTGCTCGCAAGTGAACGAAATCACGCTAGTGAGCGAACTTGAAAAATGCCATTATCTTGTACATTTGGATTCACCATTAGGCTGTTTTGAGGAAGATTTACAGCAATTGCGAGAGGAAGAAGAAGATGATGATTAAGAAGAAGATTATGATGATTATGATGACGATGAAGCAGATATATTTGTGAATGCGTAATGAGATCTTATGATATTTTTTTGCATTGTTTAATGAAATTAAGCCAGTCATCTTGACCACTTGGACAACAGTTTCTAAGCTGAATTTTAGCGTTTTCAAAAAGCTGATGACATAGACAGTGTGTTTTTCATACAAATTTAAATTAATTCAGATAACTATATTGTGTGTTTGTTTGTGTAAGTGGTGCTGCATTGTAAAACTACTACTTAGTGAACACCAGAATAGAATTAATGATATCGGGTTTTAAGGAAAATCAGATGAGCTCAGTAATAAAATGCAGTTTCTACCGAAAGTTATAGGGGTTTAAGTGCATCTTAACAACTAGAAATATGGTCAGGCCTATTCTCAAATTGGACAACATGAATTTATCTAGCAGATTCCACTATCATTCTGGCCAATGAGTATGAAGATTGCCTCAATTTAAATCCTTGATTACTGTACCATTTTCAAATCTGCTGCTTTGCTTTCAAATCAGCATATTTATTCAGTAACTATGATGTTGTGAAATTTTTGAAGTTGATGGCATTCTACTATCAGCTTACTTTAGGCGTCATCAGATTTAGCTTTGTGGTCTTCTTTCACCGCTTCGTTGCTCCAGTACTTATGCCACCATCACTACATAGTTATCTTTTCAACAAAATTTTTATCTTGTTATCACCATCAAACGAGTCTCAGTACGCCGTTGCGCTGTTCTTAGAAATGCAAATTGATTGGAATAACTATAAAATGTATGTGTGTATGTGCGTGCTTACTCAATCAACACCATAACTGAAGTAATATCATCAGGTTTACCGCCAATGTAGCTCTGGCCCGTTTCCTTGGACAACTTCTGCGAAAAGACCGACTTGAAGTTCTGGTTCAAACTCAACATCTTTGTCTGATGGACCATCTTGCTGTTGATTTCCCCTAAACGGTCCGCCATGTGCTCCTCCTGGTCGTTGAGATAAAGTTCGATATCTTCTGGAAGCACGTTATCTACGAGTCCATCTGTGGTGAACACAACAACGTCCTTAGATTGCAGCTGGAAATCGTATACATCTGCATCACCTGGCACATTCATCAAATACTTTGACCCTCTTTTCTTAGCCTCGTCCAAGAAATTCTGTGGGATGATTGACAATTGGTATGGTGCATTGAAATAGTAAATCTGTTCAGCGGACTGGTGAACACACTGGTACTTTCCCTCGACGCACCGGAACACTCCAAACCATGAATCTCCCAAATTGAGACCCTTGAGCCGTTTTGAATGGGCTTCGATGATTCCAAAACACACTGTGGTTGATCCCACTTGGACCACGTTTTGCTTCTTCACAAGCTCAAAAGCCCTGTTGAGCACCTCCATTGGCATCAGTCCTGGGTTTTCCAAATATACCCTTGTCACATTCTGTGCTAGCTCACGTGATATGGCACTTGAATCGAAACCCTGTTCACTCCAACCTCCAACACCATCTAGAACGCCCACAATGAGTCCCAACTCCGTGGCGGCCAGTATATAGTTGTCTTCACCTGTTGACTCTGTTTCTAAGGCTGCATCAGCGTTTACGGCACCTTCATCGTTTGCTAATCCACTCTTTCTGTCTTTAGCCGAATATGCCACTGCTGCCGTGTACTCTAGGCTGTCTTTAGCTGCCTTTTTCCCAAACTGATCACCAGATTTGAAGGACCGAAACCTTCTGTATGCGTCCTCGCTTCCTGTAGAGCCAAAGTGTCTCACTGGAGCCCTTGCCGTTAACCAAACAGCTCCGGGACGTCTTACAGGCTGATTGGCAGCTGTAGAGGCGCCGCAAAAGCCCCTTCTTGCAACAACAACACCTCTAGGTGTACGTCGTCCTAGTTGAGTCCAAGTTCCGCCTCTGGTGAGGCTACGGAGGACGATTCTCGTTGACATTGCTAAAGAGAAGGCGTATCTAAATTGGGGCGAGGGGGGGAGAAATTTTTTGTACCAAGTGGGGGGGAAGAGGGGGGAAAAATAAAATTTTCCTAGGAAATAAATAATGTTCGTACGAGATGAAGAAGATTTCTGTAGGAAATAAATGGACGAATGGAAATTTTCCTAGGAAATAAATATTGTGGGGTATAGTTTCCTACAATATAATTTTGTAGGAAATAAATGGAGGGAGGAACAAGATTTTTGTAGGAAATAAATGGACGAATGGAAATTTTCCTAGGAAATAAATATTGTGGGGAATAGTTTCCTACAATATAATCAGGTGAGGAATATTTTCCTACAAAATAAGAAACGTTTCGTACAAAATAAATAGGTGGGAAAACATTTCCTACCAACTCCTAGGGTGGGCAATATTTTTGTAGCAAAGGGAAATCTTCCTATACAAAATTACTGCGGAAAGAATATTTCAAATAGGGGGAGCATCCTCCTACAAACTCTAAGGGGGAAATTTTTTCTCGTACAAAATAAATAGGGGGGTTGGAAAAAAAGAATATACACGGGGCCTAAGCGGCAGCCTTGAAGCTTGCGGCCCAATTGGCAACAGTCTTGGCGTAATCGGTTTTGCCATCAGCAGTGATGGCAGAGGAAGAAACAGCAGGGGTCTTTGGAGCATGAAGCTTGGCGTATTCGGCCTTGGCTTCGGCAACTAAGGCTTGTTTCTTAGCGAGAGCAGCGGCTTCAGCGGCCTTTTCACCAGCAGAGGCGAGTTTGGCGTCGGCGTAGAAGCCGAAAAGAACACCAGCGAAGAGTGCAGAGTATCTGAAGACGTTAAGGGTGGACATTGGATGAAGAACAAGAAGAACGAGAACTTAAGAATCGTTGAGAAAAGAGATGGAGAAAATTTCCGAGGTTTTTTCTAGGAAGCTCAGCCAGTAGGGGGAATTAGGGGGGGAAAGAGGGAGGAAAGAGGGAAATTGGTTTGAAAGAAAAAATTGTAGGGCGTAGGGCGTAGGATGGGTTCAAGAGGGAGGGAGGGAGAGAAAAAAAGTTGGTAGTGAAAGTTGGTGGATGTGTTGTAAACTCAATGTGTAGGGCGATTGTATAGATGATTAGGAAATTGAGAGTAGTGGTGAAATGAGTGAAGGTAATGTGTGTGGAACTATAAAAGTAAGTGAAAGAATAAATTGTTAGATTTACTGTGTTTAAATAATGGTGAGTGGGTAAATGAGGTGAACGAGGTAAATGAGGTGTTGAAGCAATTGAGAGCTTTTTGTTGGTTAGGAGACTGTTGGTGCAAATGAGCGTTAGTTATTGGTGAATATACTGTTGATGATATTGAGCGTTAATTATTGATGAATATACTGTTGATGCAATTGAGCGTTAATTAACTGTCACTGCTATCAAGAGTTTAAATAGTGAACAAACTGTCACTGCTATGAGGCGTGTAAATAGTGAACAAACTGTCACTGCTATGAGGCGTGTAAATAGTGAACAAACTGTCACTGCTATTAATCGGCTACTAAGATAAATAAAATTAATGTACATACTAGAAATATACATCTTCCATAGTTTGTCTCTTATCTTCTTTGTACTTATTCTTCTTTTCTCTCACCTTATTTATCATTGTGTCTACTGGTCCTTCCTTCTATCACCATTATTCAACTTGAACCTACTATTAACTATCTAAAGCCAATACAAATATTGTTGTAAATACTACTAATCCTACATATAATGCAAATCTTGTTTAGTTTAATACACTCAAACGTAATCAAGAGTTCATAATTGCTGGGTATGCTCATTGTTGCAATTGAGCATTTACTATTGGCGGATGAGCATGTTAGTAGAAATTGGCGTCGGAAAGATGGTATAACTAGTGTAAATCAAGACAAAGAGCTACTCGGAGTGTAATTCTAAAAAATATTAGCACAATCGATACCATTCAATGAATTTAAAGGATGGTATAACTAGTGTAAATGCCATTTCAAGACAAAGAGCTACTCGGAGTGTAATTCTAAAAAATATTAGCACAATCGATACCATTCAATGAATTTAAAGGATGGTATAACTAGTGTAAATGCCATTTCAAGACAAAGAGCTACTCGGAGTGTAATTCTAAAAAATATTAGCACAATCGATACCATTCAATGAATTTAAAGGATGGTATAACTAGTGTAAATGCCATTTCAAGACAAAGAGCTACTCGGAGTGTAATTCTAAAAAATATTAGCACAATCGATACCATTCAATGAATTTAAAAGATGGTCATTAATATGTAAACGTCTTTTACTCTAGTTTTCAAATAACCATAAGTACTGTCAATAAATTAGAGTGAGGAACAAAAAGCACTAATAATTACATTTACAGACTTCAAGTTACAATAGCTTACTGGCAAATAGAATTCTCAAAAAAGCTGAATAGACTTATGAAAGACAGTGAACACCGTCAAAACATTATAGCACAAACATACAACGCTTTTTACTTCTATTATGTCTATTTAACTACTCAGATTCACCAACAAACAGTATTTAAGCGTAATTCACGGAATCAAACAAAATTCAAGGCTTCTCCAATCTTTTAAACTTTATAATATGATGGCTCAGGTTTTTCTTGCTAATAATAATTCAAAAAACCCCGATGGTGCACTAACTCTTGTGATTTATCTTTAAATTAATCCATTATACTGAATTTATTATTCAATTCATCTTTACTTTTTGATTAAACAAATAAAAGAAAAGACACCATGATGATAAAATTGTGTAACTGGGTGACTTTTTAAGCATAATTCTGCGTCTGTAATGGTGTCTGACAGACATGAGCGTTTTTTAGCACGACATAGTCCCAGTTGTATGAAGCTCAAAACCATCATAACTCAACCAATATTGGTTCTAGCGTTGTAATACTTCTGCATAATAATGATCTGCTGGTTTTGAATGCATGAGTAATAGTGTTTTTTTGACTATCCATTTTCTCATGATTTGGCCATTTTGGTGCTTCAATTATTCATGTCCTTACTTTATCTTTCGGAACAACTTATTCAGGCTAACAATCACCTTCAATAAACGTAACTAGGCTTCTTAAAGCCAGTAAACCACTGTAACTTAATTTTTCCAACAAGCAGTAAGTATTATCACTTCCACTCACAGTAGCCTACAACCATAAACTTATAATAAGAAAAGCAGTAAAAACAAATGCACAACAGCTACTGATCGGGGATCAAAGATGGATTTACTTTTAGCAAATCTTCGACCTACCGCGTAGAAAGAAATAGGTAAACTTTTCCAAAGAATCAGCGTTTTCCTCGTTTTCAGACAATGTCTCGTAACATGAATATTAAAGATACAAATATAAAAATGAACGTGTTCGTTAAACGAAAGTAAGTTGGTCTTTCTATCCACATATCAATTGACAGTAATGAAATTGATGTCTTTAAGAATCTAAAATCTTGAAATGTTTTCATTAAACGCAGTTCTTGACCAGATATCAATTCTCTTTCCACCTTGCTTTAGGCTGAAATGGCAACTGACCAAAAAACCCTGAATAGCAGTAGCAAATGAATGACATTTGAAGGTCAATGTTTAGTAGAAGTTGAACTCAAAACTCTTTAGGAACCAAGACTGGCGAGTGCAATCTCCTTGAGACGCCTACGTTCTGCAGCCGTTTTCTGCGCACGCCCACTAATACGCTGCACAATCTCTTCCTCCTCTGGAACGTCCACCGCCTGTACGGTAGGTGTCCCCTCAGACGACTTGCGTAGCAGAGCAAACTGGACATGGCCTGCGGTGGGGCTCTGTGTAGATTCTGGTGGTGGACTCTGTAGAGCGTGTGTTATGTGCTGACCTTGAACACGCTTGCCTGTGTTTTGTAGGGCGCTCTTGACCAGGCTTTGCAGTTCTGACTCAAGTTCACGCTGGAATTGGGCCTCCAGGATGTCTGAGGCCGCCCTAGCAGACTCACGTTCGACAGCCTGCGCTGCTAGTTGGGCATAGCTGGCGTCAAGTTCCTCAGAGTCTGACCGAGTGTCTGAAACGTCAGAGTCAAGGTCAGAGTCTTGCGAATCAGACGAATCAGACTCGTCTTCTGATACTTCCTCTTCATCAGATCCATCCTCCTCTTCCTCTTCTGATAATTCATCTTCTTCCTGCTGCCCTTGCTGCTGCTCCCTTTGCAGACCTTGTGCTTGCATCGCCAACTGTAGATTCGCCTTCGCTTCTTCAAAGCTCGCAGCACGTACTTCGTGCATGTCCGCAAACATATACGTCACCTGGTCGTCCGTTTCCACAGGCAGGGGCCCCGACTTCGTGAACAAATAGTAATCAAACAGCTTCACAAAGGTTACCAGGTCCATGCGCCTTTGGAACTTCTCCAGCTTTAAACCTCTAATAATAACAGTTACCATTTTGATTCTGGTGTAATCATCTGGCGGGTCAAGAGCATTGATAACCTCTCGCTGCGGAATTCCCGCGGCAGATCCAAACGTAACTATCTTGTACAACAGCTTGATCACTTGGTCATTAGTGATCATTTGCAAATTGGCCATCTCTGCAAGATACTTAACTTGCGCCAATCTCCGACGACTGTCTCTGTAGTCGTTCACTTCCAAACCAACAGTCATGTCTTCAATCACCTGATCAATCACACGCACATATAGCCCTTGATCAATACTGGTACTGAGTTTTTCAACAATTTTGGCCAGCATAGACAAGTGGTTATACACCACCTCATCAGGTTTCGTGAGAAGCGTAAATATCGCCTTGGCAACCTTGGCATCGCTCCAGTCAAATCTCTCCAACATCGTCGCAATTGATTGGATATTTTCCACACTCAGCTTTTTCTTGATTAACTGATTAATGAACTTTTCTTCAATTGACAGTTCTGGCTTTTTATATACAAGCTTTGTTTGTTGAGGCTTCAGTGACATGAGAAACACTCTGACGGCCTGATAATCACTGTGCTGGAAATTTCTTTGGTCCTTGATTTTTCCAAGAAGCTCAATCATTTCTTTGGTGTTTTCAGCATATTCCGGGTCAAATTGTAGCATTTTACCACAACCTTCAAAAAACAGGGTAAGCAAATCAATATTGCCATTCACATCAATGTTCAAAATCAAGGTTCTTACTTTGTGGAAAATAACATAGATTGGAATCATTTTGAACTTAACCAACTCGCTGAAAATCAAGATCTCCTTTGCAACAAAATCATCATGGTGCATTTGAAATCTAAAGCTCTTATCCAATCGTAATATAATGTCTTCAATGCATTTTTCAAACCACTTTTGGTTGATTTTCAAAAACCGTGCAACGTTCTTGAACTTATTGACATCGTCAATGGTTTTAAAATGTTGAAAAATCTTGTTCTTTGATGCATTGTTATTAAGATCATTCTCCCAAAAAAATCGCACACAATCATTCACATCTTCCAAACTTTGTGCCGAGTCTAAGTTGGCCAATAATTGGTAAATTAATTTACCCTTTTCGCCAACTTCCAATTTGTCTTCATTGATATATTTTTCATCAACAAGCTCACTTACCAACGGAATATCGGTGTAAAACCTCCTAGTCTCGTCGTTGTCCCAAATAGATTCGCTTGGAACAGGAATCGTGACGATATTCTGTTTAACATCAATTACAGACTCCTGCAATGGAAGATCCAAGTTGAGGATCGGACATGCAGTTTCACAATACGAATTAAACCTTTCGTGTTTGATCTTCAAGCTCGCAACGTCTGAATCAATCTCGTCCATTACTTTACCCGTTTTCATCGAAATCGTGTGTGATTTCGACTCCTTTTTAGCCATTGTATTTAGTAGTGTATTTGTAGTTTCCACTGCCATTTTAGTGTAGGAGACAAAAAGCTTATTGAGCATTGTTTTGGTTTGATCATCAAGCCTATCGTCATCTTCATTCATGAAAATTTCATTGTATCTTTTCAAAAATGATAATACTGTTGTTAATGTTGTACCTTTATGGAATTGGAACGACATTATTTCCTTGATCATTGGCAAAACAACAGCAACGTCAAGTTTACCCTGTTTATCCAACTTCTTTAGATATGTAGGTAGCTCTTCTCGTGGCATATCACTACAAGTTCTGAAAATCCCGGAGAGCTGAAATTCCATTGTCATTCTTAGAACATTCTTGATTCTATCCAGTTTATCCTTCATATCACGTTCAGAAAGTGTGTCATTGTTGAGAATGAAATGAACAAAGTACAATTCAACAAACGGTGTAAACTTTTCACCAAATCTTAAATGTAGAGCCGAAACAAATTCAATGCAAGTACCTACATCAACTTGTTTATTTACTCTGGTTAGTGAATCACAAACGGCAGAAGCAACCTCATTCAAATATTTTTCCAAACTTGTTGATCTAACTGCGTCCAAGAGAAACTTTTCGTTCTCTTTATTGATACCAGTCTTGATTTTCTTAATAAATGCTGTGTTTTTTTTCAAACTAGAGTCTAAATTTGCATTCAATGGAAAGAGATTTTTTTCTCCATTCCAACGTCTCAAGTTGAGATCCAACAAAGAAGATTCCGACGCCATTATTTGCGTTTGAAGTTTTGTATTGAGAGAAATCCAGAATGTCAAAAAAAATTATAGTGTAGCTAGCAAGCTGTAACACTAAGTTTGAAATACAATATGAGAACAAGAATTTCAGCAGCATAAACCACATTAATTGGCTGTAGCTAGACATAGTGTTTATGTCTGCTTTTTTCCGTTCAATTTTAACGCATAATGGTCGATTTATTATAACTATATACATACAAGGCTTATGGAGGGGATTAAACGCTTCTTTTAGAAAAGACTCTACCCTTTGGCAAACCATACATTTTTCTAACATTGTCGGTGTTCAAATCCCAGACGGATCTCCAGACGTGGGCACCAATTGGTTGTAAATTATTTGATTGAACAAAGGATCTAATGTCGAAGTTTTCTCTGGCCACATCCAATGGACCCAATTCGTTGTTTTGTCTGAACACCCAGACAGCGTATCTTTGTTTGCCTGCATTTTTCTCAGGAACTGAAGGTAAGTAGGATGCGAATTCGTAGTCTGGATTGGAATCCAACTTTTTAGCATCTATGATTGAGTCGTTGTTTGATAATTTCACGTTCTTCAACCCCCATTGTAAGGTAGTGGAGTAGGAGTCGTTCTCGACATCTGGAACGTCTGGGTTGACAATGAGAACAGTGTACAAATCATTTTGAGAATGTTTGAATTCAATGATTTCCAATTCTGGCGGTCTGGTGGAAACATTTGATGATAAAACAGTGCCTGGTTCAATCCATGTTGAAACGTTGGTGTGGTTGAATCTCAATTTGACATCAACCTGTGGTTCCAAAGTGGCCAAGGTGTCTGGAATGACTTTCAAGGATTCCAGTCTTTGCATAGTCAGCATTCTGGATCTAGACACCCATTTTTCTTTCAAATAGTGTCTATACACAGGCTGGCTTCTATCCAACGAGTTGGTGTTGAAATTGACGTTGAACACAACCTCTGGATTGAACTTTTCAGCTTTTATTTTCAATTGATCGATTTCTTCCGCTGACAAGTTTTCACTGGTGGTTATTTGGTTATAGATCTTTTCAGCATCCTTTTCTAATATTTCATATGCTAATGGATAAACGTTATCTAATCCAATAGGTGATTTGTATTGCATCTTATTAGTTTTAGCCTTCAATGTAGCCGGTCCGGAGGCGGGTAAAGCAGCGGACAAAAGTGCCGTTTTCACCTTAGCGCCCTTGACACCGAGACTAGCTGATCTGCTGTTGAAGTTGGACCAGATACCTCTTGAAACAGACATTTATTATAGAAAAAGAAGCTGGAATTTCAAGAATGGAGAAAAAAAAAGATGTGAACATTGAAATTTTGAAAACACAAATATTAGGGTGGAGTGTTGTGCGGCGGTTGTGCTTTGGCTCAGCACGGCTCAGCACAAAATTTAGAGATGAACGCTAATGGGGTGAGAAGGATAAGGAGAATATCAACTGGTTGGTTCAAAAAAAGTAATATGAAGTAAAGCGTAAGAAAATCTAGTTTTAAAGAGCCATTTAATTTAGAAAGTATTGGTTGTTTTGTTTCAACATAATCATTTTAAATCAAACAAGTTGAACAGGAAGAGTTTGTTCAGTTTGAAAAGAATCATTAAAAGCAAACTATGCAGCCGTTGAATTTGAAATATTAAATTGTACAATAATTGGAAACAAAACGCATAACCTGTGTATACACATTTAATAAAACGCATAACCTGTGTATACACATTTAATAAAACGCACAAACTATCAACTGTATAACCACTTTCAATGAAGCGCATGAACTATATAAAACTTTCAATAAAGCGCATAAATTGTTAACCACTGTTAATAAAATTGTACAATATTTAGAAACAAACGCATAAACTGTGTAATCACTTTCAACACATGACTGTACAATATTTGGAAAGAAAACGTGTGAACTGTAAAACCACTTTCAATAAAACCAGTAAGTTGTATAATCACTTTTAACAAAACTATCAACTCTTTGGTTTAAAAAGAACCATTTTAAAAGAAACGTATACAAAGTTAAACAGAAAAAGGCGCACAGACCTCAGTCCTCGTTAGGGTATCTTCTCAAGTTTTGAATAGCATGCAGAGAAAGATCAAAAGAGGACTGATTGGCAGAAGCTAAACTGGATTGGGGAGTTGACATTATGGAGTCAAACCCGTTTGTGAGATCCAGGTTGGCAGAGCCGGACATTATCATGGTTGGTGACACTGGAGTGAATGGATCAATGCTGTTGTTTGGATTGATGAAGGTTGAGTTTGCTGAGATCGAGTTGAAGTCACTTAAAAAGTCGATCTCATTAACGGAACGTGACCGTGTTCTCTTGTGACCTGCACTTGAAATGTTGCGTATTCCAAGCGCATTCCTTTGACCAGAAAGGATACTTGATGAATGGTTTGCGTGTTTGTAGATACTGTTGTTAGTGGTATTGCCATTGTTGCTATTGCCCATAGTAACAGGTGGAGTGAACGTTGCAGTCATTGGAGTCCCCATTGAAACACCTCTTTTTGGAACAACCAACCGTAGTTTTTGTTGTTGACTTGCAATTATTGGGGCCTGAGGTTTCGATTGCGGTAATGGAATATGTGACGTCAACTGTGTTCTCTTATCCAATTTTGATACAATGACAGAATATGGGACAGATTGCTGGTCAGTTTTGCTGATGGCAAATTCCCAAATGAAAGAGTAGATCGGTGAGGACAGACCAGATTTGAACTTAATTATGTCGTCGTTGGGTAAGAGCGTATGTGTGATTTTCAGATTCTCAAAAACAGATTGGTTTACAATCCCATTATGGTAATCGTTGATGAAGCCTGCCCAGAATTTCGCTTGAAGAGGTAAAATGATTTTTGCAACACTTGAATTGTCACTTGGGAAGAAGCCTGTGACTGGATCACATTTTCTATAGATTAACGTGCCATGATCATAAATACGTGTTATTGATTTTAGTTGGATGATTTTGGTGTAGTTACCGGAACTGTCTTTTATCATGTTGTTTGAGGCGTTCATATCAAAAGGAATGATCATGTCTGAAAGGTCCAACAAGACGTCAACGTATGAGATCATTCGATCATTTTCAAGATCAATCGACATTGAAGGCCGGATACTCAATGGGACTTTTGAATAGGTCAATGGATAGCTGATAAGTGGTAGCGAATTTCCATAGATGTCGTCAATGCAGTTTTTCAAACCCAAGTTCTGGGCTCTCAATTGGTAGATGTAACGTTCGTCCTCACGATTTTGGACGATTTTCGCATGGTCTGCGATGGCTGTTAGATTCTGGATATTCAGTTCGTTCACTGTAAGGTTTCGTTGGTTCATAAATGCACCAATTTTGATTGTGTTGACAACCCCACCAGACCCGGAGTTAGAGTTAGAGTTCGAGCTGGGGTGGGGCCCATTTGTGTTGACACTGGTGCTAGTATGACCAATGAGGGGAGTTGAACTCATGCTGACGGAGCCCATGCTTGACACATTGAGGCTGGACTTACTGTGTAGCTTGCTACTTGGTTTCGAGCTCTTTCTCCTTGTGTAAGATTTTCTTCGTTTCACACTTTCCACCAAAAGTTCTCTGATCTTGACAAGGACTTCTGAAGCTGCGGGAAGATTTGCACTTAGATTGAACTCGGTCTCGTCCTTTCTGATCAACGAGAATGTTTCACTCACGTTTCTCGTGGAATAATTGATGTTGTGGTCCTGAAGATACTTGGACATATACTCTGCCCTCTTATCCAAGGATTTATCTGGTTCTGCATCGTATAGGGAACCACAATACTCTTTCAAGCCCTCCATGATGACATTGTAAATGTGTAGCTGTTCTCCTGCACTTGGAGAGCCCGAATTTGTGAGTTTTGGGATCGAGGGTATGATCTGTGATTGCGGCTGTGTTTGTTTGGCAATTTTCACACTCTTTTCCTTCTTCTGCGCCGTCTGTTTCTTGTATGCATCTGGCTTCGGCGCCAGGGGTATGTTGGAGGTGCTAGTGTTCACTTGTGAGAACGTGGGCGGCTTGAGATTCAGACTTGTATTGGACGATGACGTGATCGACTCTAAAACTGGTACCGAGTCTGTATGATGGTCTAGTTCGTCATCCGAATGCACAAAAACGTGCATAGACGGCGAGTCCACGGGGATTGTGAAGGAACCTGTAGACTCCAGCTCCACTTGTTGCGTTTGAGTCTGTGTTTGCTCCAGCTTTCTAGATTTGAGTCTCGACATTTCTTCGTAAAGTTCCTGCTGATGCTGACTATGTTGAGACGTTTTGGGCCGCGCAGTGATTGAGTCGTACAGCGAGTCCACCCAGTCGGGTTCTACGGGCTCGCCCTCGGGTCCGTCGCCGAGGAATTGATTGAATATGTCTTCGTCGGTTTTGTCCATAATGGGGGGTAAAAGACGCGTTTTTGAGCTGAAAAACGGTGTGGCGTTCAATGGGGCGTCGTGGAAGGCACTGATGGAGTTTGTGCGCAAAAAAGAGGCGGATTGACGGCTTAAACCCTGCGTTTAGCTGAAAAGGGCGAATAAGAAAGAGTGAATGTTTGGGATTTTAATTTTGGAACTCACTCCTTTTTTGTATAGGGACCGCGTTGATTATGCTCATGACGCTGGAAAATACACAAATCGGCTACTGGAGCCTGTCCAAGGCCCGCTGAACAACTGCCGCTGCCACCACGCCATAGCGTTCAAATTCAGCATTATTATGAGTTTTTTTGCGTCCCGTCAACGCCAATATCAGCCGAACTAGCACACCCAATGCTAGAACGGCCCATCCAACAGCAAGCTTGAGAATCCGCTCAAGAAGCTGCCATTTGCGGTTCACTAGCACCATGCGGTACCACATCCAAAGCACCAGCGGAGTTATTAGGTCTGTGTAGACCAAACGCAGAAGCGTTAGACCCAATCCTACCATTTTTACAATGAGATCATCCAGCTGGACGGTGTCGCTGGTATACGAGCGGTGGGAAACCTGGGTTTTCATCTCTGCCACAAGCTCGTCGTCAAGCAAATACTGTTCAAGAATGGCGCACTTCGCGTCAGCGTCGAGCGCAGAAAAGACATGCTGATATATTCTGTTGTCACCTACACCATCAATCATTTTGGCCATGGCGTCTCCAAACAGGCGGGAGGAAACATCGGAAGTAACAGATTTGCTGTTTAGCGACAAGTTAAAAAGACCGAGACCACTGGCCACCGCGGGGGCGCTCTTGAGACGTCCATCTTGTGGAACAATGATTTCGACAGTCTCGTGGTCCGCAATGGCACTGAGTTTCGCCTCCTGGTTCATTTTCTCCGTAAATACCATCTGTGTGACAGTTTCTGCAAGCGCTTCCGCGGTTGAAGGCCGTGTAGATTGGTCCTCAGCGTCGTCTACCACTGTAATCGTGGCAGACACGTAATCATCTTCCTCGTCGTCCATAGGAACCCTTAAATTTTCCAAAAAATCGCCTAGAGTGAGCCCCAACGGAATATATTCATCTGCACTGCGGATTACCTTGTGTTTGATCTTCTTACTGTAGCTTTCAAGCGTTGAATTCATTTTTGATAAGAAAAGCCCGGGACGGAAAAACATTTTTTCTCGGAGTTGAAATCTTGGCAAAAATACGCTCAGCAGAAAAACAGGTTTTGCCGAGAGAAGCAGAGTGGAGAAGAGTTTTAGATGAGGAAATGTGTTGAAGTGGGGTTTGAAGAGTGGGGGGTTTGCATTATAATGGTGACATTAAAATGTTTGAGAAATGGGCGTAGAATGTGTGGCTCGAGAGTCAGTGGTGATATGAGAGGCTAGTATT
Source organism: Saturnispora bothae (assembly GCA_030462855.1). NCBI lineage: Eukaryota > Fungi > Ascomycota > Pichiomycetes > Pichiales > Pichiaceae > Saturnispora > Saturnispora bothae. The sequence goes on along the minus strand of JAKVQQ010000020.1, from coordinate 114,785 downwards.
GAAAAGTTGGTTATAGAGAAGTCGGTGATGATGAAGGTTTTAAAAATTTATTATGGAGCCAGTGATAGTTTATTATAGAGTTAGTACTGAAAAGTCGGTTATGGTGTATTGAACAGTCAGTAATAAGTTTTAGAAATTTGTTGTAGGGCTAGAACTGATTTATTGTAAAGTTTGTGATAATTTATTAGAGAGCTAGTGATGTTATATTGAGAATTTAGTGATAATAAAGGTTTTAAAAACTTATTATAGAGCTAGTAGGAAGTTGTAGTTGTTAGTGTGCATTGTCATAGGTAAACTTTTTAACTGCTAGCAGCATATTATGAAAGTGCTAGCAACTTATCTTAAAGTTGCAATGCGAACTGGTGTAAATAAAATGGATAATTTACTATAAAGCTAATCATTTTAACAAATTATCATACAATTAGTGATAGGTTACTGAGTTCAGGTTATCAAAGAGAACCATTATTTCATCATACAGCATTGGTTGTAGACTCATCAATTTGCCGCAGTGTGTGCTTTTAGAGCCAAAGCAACAAATTGTAATCAACGGCATGCACTGTAAATGCTAATGACTGGTCATCAAATCACTATCAGACTTAAAACTGCTATTAGACTATTATACAGTTGCTGTAAGCAATGACTGGTCATCAAATCACTATCAGACTTAAAACTGCTATTAAATTGCTAACAGTTAAATGTAATGTGAGTTGCTGTAAGCAAACTATACAACTGCTAGCAAGTCTGCTAAAAACACATGCAATTGCTGAAAACACAGTGTGGATAAGAAATTTACTTTGCTCACGGTTCAAGCTTATCAGCGTGATAATTTGAATTAAAGAACCCAACGTCATTTAGCCAATAGATACACATTTTGATTAATAAGGTTAATTCCAAATATGAAAGACGTGAATCATAGTTTCATCCACGTACATAACGTTGGAAGCAAGAAGTTGATTGGGATAATAAATCCAACAAAAAAGGCTTTTGTGTAACGCATGCTCTGGATGTTATTCGAATGCATTTCATGAAACTCATTAAAAATACTCTAGATCGTAACTCATTCCTCTCTCAACATTCAGTAGGCATATTAAAATAAAGCACATATAATGTTATCAAACAAGAGTATTAATTCAAAAACCTGATTCTATCTCTCCATAAAGTATTAACAAAGTGAAAACCCACGTAATCGCCTCAAAGTCTGTGTTTAGAATCGTTAAATCTTGGCAAAAAACGCTCAGCAACAGCTATCTCCAAAACAGACGGCTCTAAATGGACCCCTTTTCATGCCACACAGCGCCAGGACCATTGGTGGAGAAACAAAACTTCCCGGTCTCATGAATGTGGGTAAAATCTGCTTTCAAAATCCGGTCACAGGACCCTCCTCTGTTGCGTGAGAAACACATCCAGATATACTCTCCAGAGGAATTGACCCGTTTGAGGATCATTGCGTCACCACAGCGGTCGCAACTAGTTGGGTTAGCATAGAGTGTGGGGTGAATCATCCGAAACGTGAGACTGAAGCGTGCTTCGCCTGTAATGCGATGTCTAGCCACCAGCGAGTTTGCTAGCGTCGGCACACCATGTTTGTACAGTTCCTGTGTACCCGGAAGCATCAGCAACAACGTGTTGTGCGGCACAGGAATGCTGTAAATAGTGGCATTGCCACCCTCGTCAATTCTTCGCAAGCGGAAAACACGCGTTGCGCCGAAACTTAGCGATGCTATCGTAGGCAGAGGGCCTATGAACGAAAGCTTGTCGGAGTGCCAGTCGAGATGCTGCTTGTTGGTTTCAAAGTAATTGCCCACACAAACGTCAGCAGACCAACACTCGCGTAATTGGTAAGTATGTTTGGCCTCTGCTTCCAGCACCTCATTCACCTTCTCGTCCACATATGCCTTTGCCAAATGTAATTCTGGAAAAAAGTCCAGCATCTTGAGTTCGTTCGCAGAATACTGGTTACGCAGATTTCGGTACTGCGGTGTAGTAAACGTAGCCGACTTCTGTGACGGCCGACAGAGACGGCCACCAATGTAGAACTGTTTGTCTTGAAACATTAATTTCTGGCTCATCAACGCAGAGGCCATGTTTTCAGCCAGTTCCAACGGCAAAAAGTCCCGATGCATGCGTACATATGGGAGGTACTTTTTAAGATCTGAAACAGTAGTCAAAGTGATGTTTTTAGCGCTGGATTTGCCTTGGCCATTAAGAAGCGATTTCAAATTGGTTTTTGGTTTTTCAGACGACAGTGCAACGCTTGCAGCAATTGCAGAGTCTTCAGACTGCTTTTTTAAAAATTTGGCTGTTGGTTTTGTATTGAAAACGGTCTCTCCAACTTCAATGTTTCCTTCTTGTGAAGATTTCAGATCACTTTTTGGATTCGTTACAGATGACATAGCACTTTCAACGCCTGTAATAAATGCAGAGTCCCCAGACCGCTTCTTTAAGCATTTGATTCTTGTTTCTCTATTTACACAGAGCTCCTCAATTTCTATAGGATGGTTTCCTTTTTGTGGAGATGCTAGATCACTTTTTGATAAATTCAAATCACTTTTCGGCAGATTTAACAACAGGCCAGCACTGTCATCATCTTCAAAATGCTTCAGCACTCCTTTGATTGTTGTTTGCTTGTTAAAACATGGCTCCTCAATTTTAATACCTAAATTTCCTTCTTGTAAAGATTTCAAATCACTTTTTGGATTAGTTGACAATGACACAGCGTTTTCAGCGTTCAAAACATTTACAAAATCTTCAAACCGCCTCTTTACATCTGTATTCATTGATTTAAAATGAAAACAGCCCTCCTCAACTTCATTAGATAAATTTCCTTGTAGTGGTACTTTTACCTCACTTTTTGGCAATTTAAAATCGGTTTTCAGCTGCTTTGACGCCGGAAAACTACTCTCACCATCTTCAAGCCGTCTGTTTACGCGTTTATTTATTGTTTTCCTATTGAAATAGGGGCTTTTTTGCACCGCAGAGGGTGGTTTTGCTGAATGAATATTATTAGACAATAGACCCGGTCTGGCGTCGTTAGAAATCGTGTCTTCGCCGCGTAAAAACTCGACCGCGCGGCCGTAGTCTCCTCCACAGGCTTGGAGCACCTCCTGAAGCGTTTGCGCACACGCTTCGGGGTATAAAACGCGTAATTTGTCCATTACTTGACGCGTTAGTGAGAAAAAGATGTGTGGATAGCTATGCAAAGTATAAAATGGTATGGAGAAATACACAGGCTAACGGGAACCGCTGTAGACAAATCTATCAAGCGAGGGGGTGTTCTTAGTAAGCTTGTTAACGTTGAGCTCGCCAAGCGGTTTTCTGACTTGACCCTGACCCAACGGCGACGGCCTATGGTTTCTGGTCTTTTGAACCTTAGAAACAAAGTTTTCACGCTCCAAGGGGACCATAGGTGTGTGAACGCCTGCTGAAACAGACTTGAACGTGGATTGCGACTTTTTGAAGCTGAATATCTCGTCCAACATATTGTTTTTGTCCATAGATTGGCATTCTTCCTCCTCGACAAGTGAATCGTCCATGTTCTCGTCTGCAAGCAGATATGCCGTGTTGAGTTCACCGACGTCAGTGTCGGCACTTTCTGTGCTGGCAGAAACGTCCTTGATATCGTCCAAGATACTCAGATGTCTGCCTCTGTGCTTCTTGCTAGGTGTGCTTGAAACAAAGTCTGGTATCTGGACGTCGCCCTCGAAGTCTGTCATGAGGTCTGAAGAGTCCTGTTGTAAGATGGGACGGTCCTGAAGGATATCGGATGAGTCCTGTGGCTCTACAAGCGATTCGTTTGTCAATTGGTCGTTGTCACGATGCAGAATCTGACAGTGTGACGTGTTACTAGCAAGATTAGCGTCCAATGGTGCAGTCACAATAGTGTCATTCACAACGGAGACGTCGAGCGGTGGTGCTTCGTTCTCCTTTTCGCATTTCAGAATGTTGATGGTGGTTTCCTGTAGGGAAGACTTGAAGAATCTAGACTTGGCTTCGGTGTCGGTAGGATTGGCCGTGGTATCAATGTTTGAATAGACAAAAGTCTTCTGTCTCTTGAGCAGACGGTCCTCTTCAGCACTGGAGCCGTTTTTCTCGCTCGTGATTCGTTTAGTGAAGTTCATAATGTTTGCCAGAGCTCTCTGCTGTTTAGGACCCGGCTTGGACGACCTGTACGTTAAGCTGGGGGTGTGAACCAGACCCTGAACAGTGTTTGCACGCTGGATTGTAGTCGCTGCTGGCGGCGTAGTGGGCACAGAGACAGATCTTTGAGCCATCTGTGGCTCTAAGTGAGATTGGAACCCAAACTTTTGTTCCCGTGTGAGCAATGGCGTCTTGTCGTGAGGATTCAAGTCACCCACGGCAACTCCGTGGTGAACCTCGTCGCTGAGGATTGCCCCCGTGCAGCTATGAATGAAATCCATGTCGTGGATTTCTACCAAATGATTATCCAACGGATTGAGATGTTGCGGCTTCAGAGTAATCGGGTTGAACACCACCTGATGCTTGAAGGCAATGCGTGCTCTCTTGTACTCGTCGTCAAACGTGTCCGGGATCCGTTTCCCCTGAGTACGGATGCTTAGAACCACTCGTTCGTAGGTCCTGAACTGGGCCACTTGTGAGATCGATTTCTGGATCCCAAATTGCGGAATACCCTTGGTATAGTCGCAACCACTGATTGTTGCCATGAGAAGCAGTTGATCGTCGTCAAAAGTGCAGATCTTGGAGCCCACACAATCGACAAAGTTTGATCTTTTGATTTCAACACATACACCTGTGTCGGACAGCTTAGTGAGCAGTGTTTGTGCTCCAAACACAAGCAAATCCGAGTCCTCACTGATGATAGCGTTAACAAGCCCCATCTTTTCCAAAAATACCATTTGTGAGTCTGCTTCGTAGGGAGCCACGACAAACTTTATGTTGTGGCGTTTAAACCGCTCGATAAGCGTCTTAGCCAGTTCCGGGGCAATATCACAAGCCTTTTGGAAACACGAAAACGCTTGCTTCTCGTTTCCAGCTGCCCGAGCCTCCAATGCCTGTCGTTTGTATTCTTTTCTCTTTGATGCTCTTTCTTGCTCCGTAAATGCCTTCCTAGGCAGATAATCGCCATCAAAAACAAAGTAAGGCGTCACCCCAAAGTGCGCCAACATCCTCAACCGCTTTTCAAAGAATCCCCAGTACCGTTCGGTGGGTAAATCCTCCACAATTGCCTGTGCACAAGAAAAAACAGCCTTGTGGAGCCAGGAGTACGTATCGATAGCCACTTTTTTGCCACGGTACTGTTCCAGACTCACATTGTCCTGTATCGGCCTCAAAACGGGCAAAAGACCCGCGACACCCATGCTAGAAGCCCTTGTTTAGAAAGAAAGAAGTGGTAAACAAAGAGTTAAACGCGTAAATTTTTTGAGATGGCCACTTTTTCTTTAGCTAATGGACAAACAGACGGCATTAGCGGGCGAACCAGGCGTTATGAACGCTCGTAGTAGGCCTAGACGGAATCATCTGGTGCACGACTTCAATGGTGCTTTTTTCCAGGGCGTGGAACCCGGTTTTGACCCCAATGGGGCCGCTTCAAGTGTTGGACTTTTTGCTCCTGGTTTGCAGCCGCTTAGCGGCGCGTCAGCCGGGGGTTTAATGCAAAATAACGTGCCAGAGGGTACTCCGATGTCTGGGGGACTGTTGGACGCGCTTTCAGCGCGTCAGAACGCGTTTCAGAGCGACATTTCTTCCAGTTTGAGTGTTAGTGAGACTAGAAATGACTCTAACGAGCGTTATTTGGACACTGTGTTTCAAAGTTTTGAACATGTATGTCCCCCCGTTGCGGGGACGTTTTTCCGCAGTTTAGATCAGCACAATGCGACTCCTAAATTTGCAAGAATGTCCATGTATTCTGTTCCAGAGAGTCAAGAACTCAAGAATCAAACTAAAATCCCTCTGACAATGGAATTGAACCCATTTGCAGACTTATGTTTGGACCACGACGAAGAAATTGCTCAAGTGGACGTTCGTAGCACCGAGTTTGTGCCTCGATGTAGACGTTGTAGGGCCTATGTTGGTCCAGGAACAAATCTTTCTAGCCAACATATGGTGTGCAACATTTGCCAAGTGAAATCGCCATTACCGGTAGAATACTTTGCTAATGTGGACTACAATGGAACTAGAGACGATTACTCCAGTCGGCCAGAGCTTATGAAGGGTGTTGTGGATTATCTGGTTCCTAAGGAGTACAATTGGAACGAACAAGACTCGTCGGTGCCAATGCACAGAGTGTTTCTCATTGATCTATCGTACGAGGCATACAACACAAAGTTGGTAGAAGCCAGTTGCAACGCTATTAGAGCCGCATTGCAAGATAGCGTGCTGCCAGCGGGCTGCAAAGTAGCCATCATAGGTTATGACATCAACATTCATTTCTTCGACTTGACAGCAGACTTAGAACACATGACCACAAGCATTGTGAACGATCTTGCAGAACCCTTCTTACCTTTTGTAGAGGGTCTTTTTGTTGACCCCACAGAATCATACATGATCATTGAAAACACATTGATGGTGATCGAGCAACAATCCAAGTTCTCATACCGTGGAACGGCGTTTGGGGCCGCTATACAGGCTGCTAACTTGGCTTTACAAGAAGTAGGCGGTGGTCAGATCATAGCCACGTTATCACAACTTCCAATGGTGGCTCCAGGCCACTTGAAACTTAAGGTTTCCAGTGTGAACGAAATCGAATGGATCAAGTCGATCTGTACCCCCGATGACGCATATTATCAAAAGCTACTAAAACAGTTTGTGGACCACAACGTTGGTCTAGACCTCTTTGTTGCGTCACAGAGTTCAGTCGACTTGGGAAACCTTGGAAACCTTGCCGTGAAGTCTGGGGGTTCTGTTCGTGAGTGGCTCCATTTCGACGTCCAACGTGATGAAATCACTTTCATTTATGCCATCAAGGCGGCGTTTGACTCTCAAGCAGGTTACCAATGCCAACTCAAGGTGAGATGTTCACATGGACTCAAAGTTAAAAAGCACTATGGCGGGTTTGCGACGGTGGACGATTCTGGGGCCGCGGTGGCAGTTCCTATCGTGGGGGCCAACACCAACATGGTGGTGGAGTTCGAGCATACGGACAAGCTGAACACGTCGCAGGACGCACATTTTCAGGCCGCTTTGCTCTATACGTCCAAAGATGGCGTGCGTAAGGTGCGTGTGATCAACTTGATTCTTTCCGTCACCCAACGACCAGCAGACGTGTTTGGCTGTTGCGACCAGGACGTGGTGCTTAAGCACATGTTGCGCGAGACTCTGGACAAGTTTCAAACCGGTGCACTTGTTGGACTCAAGAATTCGTTGTTGATGAGGATGTGCGAAATCAATGCAGCGTATCAGACGACTGTGGCCGTTCAAAACAGGGCCTCAGACCTTCTCGTGTTGCCTACTGCACTTAATACGTTGCCTATGATGTTGCTAGCTGTGTGGAAGTCCAAGGCTTTTGCTCCTGGTGTCAACGTTCCCGACGTGAGACTTTCCAGTTACTTTGACCTCATGACTTTGAACTCTGCTAGGCTCTCCGTGGCGTTGTATCCTTTGCTGATATGTCTACATGAATTGCAAGAGGATGATTGTTACGTGAACGAGTCCAGTGGCTTGCTGAGACTGCCACAGACATTGCCTATGGCGATTTCGAATCTCGAGTACGGTGGAGCCTACTTGGTTTTCAATGGCCGGCGTCTCATCATCTGGCTACACACAGACGTTCATCCACTGCTGGTGAAGGATCTTTTTGGCTCCTGGTGCGACTCACTTGACGACGTCGTCAGCCACCTTGGTCAACTACCAGTCTTAGACACTGTCATTTCCACCAAGGTTCGTGCCCTTGTTTCCCATTTGGCCGTCCACTACTGCAACACAGAGACTCTAGCGGTGGAGGTGTGTCGGATGGGGCGCGACCAAAACGAAGTCGCTGTGCACCAGCTCTTTGTTGAAGACCCTAGCGGTGTGTTGGACCCAAGCTATGCCGATTTTCTCAAAACTTGCCACGCCGAAACGGCCAAAAAGACTGCTAGCATATCTGCCGCCATCTCGTCCTCCTCCACCGCCGCATCGCACTCCATTTCCGCCGACGACGGGGCCTCACTTGCTTCCCGGTTCGGGTTCTGAGTGCTTACGTAAGCACTCGACATGGTGCTTACGTAATGGCCCAATTAGGCAATTGTGATTTCAAAAAAAAAAACCGTTGTTGGTCCACGAAAACACAAATTGGCATCAACTTTCTTCTTCATTGTCCCCTCCAGCGCAATGGCAAACACTTTCACGGACTACGAACAGCTTCTGCAGCAGGCTGCACAGCAGGGAGCTGCGTCCGGAGCCGTCACAGGCGACCAGGGCTCCGTCCACAGCTTTCTTTCCGCGCAGAATTCTGCCGCGGCCACCAATAACGGTGCTCCAGCACGCTTTGGATCCTATTCTTCAAGCCACATTGGTTCAGACGCTAACTACAATGATTTCAACGAAGCAGGCTCGCTTTCATCTCTCAACTCGGGCATTTTATCGCCATATTCCACTGGATCGTCGCCAGATGGCTTTTTCCTTTCAGCCACAACGTCAAATGCAGGCTCTCAAGCCAGTTTAGATGATTTCGACTTGGATTTGGGCCAGCAGAGCGGTTCCAGAAACCACCCGTTCAATAATAACCAACCAGACATGCTCTATCCTCCAAATCTGATCCCAGTTCCAATGGGAGAGTCGATGTCGAATTCCACAGTGACCTTCAACACCGCCGACCTGGGTGCAAGCAACAACTTTGAGCCCATGGTCCCAGTGAAGGAGGAAGACGAATCTCCAGAAAGTAGACGTTCAAATTACTCGGAATCTAACAAAAACACTGGAAATTCGTCAGGCTCGAGTTCGATGCCGGTGATGGGACCTAACGGAAAAAAGATCAAGTCTTCACACAATTTGATCGAGAAGAAGTACCGCACAAACATCAACTCGAAGATCATCGAGTTGCGTAACTGCGTTCCGGCTCTTAGAATCCTCATTGCCAAGACTGGGAACCACCGTACCAGAAGTACCAACAACGAAAAGGAGGTGATGGACGATTACTACGAAGGAAATGGGTACACGGACGACGAAGAGAAGTGCGATGGACTCAAGCCCGCAAAGAAATTGAACAAGGCCACAATCTTGGCAAAAGCATCTGAATACATCAAGCATTTGGAGAAGAAAAACGACATGCTAAGACTAGAGAACGAGCAATTGAAGGCTCTCTTGGACCAGAGGTCCTCGCCACAGTTTCTACAGCCTCAACAACAGCACCAACAGCAAAAACTGTATACAGGGTCGATGAACTCATCGCCGTACAACCATAACAGCGGCAGTACGCAGGGCGGCGGCAACATGATCTCTCCAATGAACGGCATAGAAGGGATGCAGTATGACCATCAGCTGCTGAACAATAAGCTTATGATGGGTAACATCGACTACGGTAGTAACAACTATACGCAGCAAGCTGCAGACAGAAAGTTTCTTTAGTCCGCGGCAAGACCGTTTATTTTATTATTCAGCTTTTCTTTTTGAGCCAGCGCAATGGGCGTTGGCAGCACAGCACGTTTGTGCCGTGATGATGGACGTCTAAGTTTTAGAGCATTTCTTTTTTTTTAACTGCAGCTTTTTGATAGGTGTGGTGTAAGTGTTGGTGGTGAATGTGGTGGTGAAGGTGATGGTTATTCTTGACTTAGTTTTGTACAGCGGTGTGTTTTGTGGCTTTTTGGTCCGCTAAGCGATGTATTTTTTTTAATTTGTTAATCACAGCTTTTTAATAGGTATAGGAAGAGGCGAGGGGTGGTTCTACTAGTGAACTTCTTGTAGTGTGTTTTGATATGGCAGATCTAACGCTTATGATAGCAGGTTTAGACCTGTGAACATGTTTCGCCGCTTTTGATATGTTGAGGTAACACAGTATCGGTATTGGTAGTAGTGGTGATAGCTTCTTCTTCATATGTGTACAAACACAATGACTGTGTTATTACAAGTGTTTGTGCTGTGGCGACGAGCGTCTGTAACTATGAACATGTACTCAGCATTTTACTTTGGTATAGGTATTAGTAGCAGTAGCAGTAGTAGCAAAGGTGGCAACTTTAAAATTGGCTATTAACGTGTGTCTTTAGACGGCATTGGTGTTGTTGTGATTGACGTTTAGAGTTTAGAGTACGTCTTTTAACCTTTTAGTAACTATAGGTTTAATTTAATAGGTGTGGGTAGTAGGGGCAATCCTTTCTGTTTTTTGTCCTTTAGTGGGTAGCAATATAACAATTGTGTGTTATCTCACCATGCTGATTAGGTTTAGTTCCGTGAACATGTAGTTTTTTGTACAGTAGTTTTTTGGAAAATAGTAGTATCAGTGGCATTCACTTTTTATGCCACCAATGTGAACTCATACAACATCCATGTGCTTTAATATTTGCTTTGTGTTGCCTACAGTTTCACCATCCTGATTAGGTTTAGTTCCGTGAACATGTAGTTTTTTGTACAGTAGTTTTTTGGAAAATAGTAGTATCAGTGGCATTCACTTTTTATGCCACCAATGTGAACTCATACAACATCCATGTGCTTTAATATTTGCTTTGTGTTGCCTACAGTTTCACCATCCTGATTAGGTTTAGTTCCGTGAACATGTAGTTTTTTGTACAGTAGTTTTTTGGAAAATAGTAGTATCAGTGGCATTCACTTTTTATGCCACCAATGTGAACTCATATAACATCCATGTGCTTCAATATTTGCTTTGTGTTGCCTACAGTTTCACCATGCTTTTGACTCTTTGACTTGAGTACCGCTTTTTACTTTGTTTTAAGTAGTAATGCTAATTGGGGTTTTGACAATTTATTTTATTGCCAGTGTACGCTTTTAAAATAATTGTGTTACTGCTACTGCTATTATTGTTTGCCTGTTAAACTATGTCTTTGATCATTTACAGAAACCATTTTTCTATTGTGGGAATTTTCACACTGAATCATTTCTGTTAGTGTCCCCCACACACCAGTTACAAATTTTGTAAGCTGAGGGTTTACTTCTACCAAAGCATGCATTCTATTTGTACCACCTTCGAAATTTCCATATTTAAACACACAGCCTTTTTAATATGTTTTGAAAAGTACTAGAATATCAACTTTGTTATTATGCCATTGATGAGGATTTACATGAGTAAGAACATTGTCTTTGAGATATTTGTTGTGTGAACTGCGGCACTTACGCTCACTAAGCCCATAGTTAACCAGGTTGTTTTTACTCAGCAATAATAATTTCCAGTTTCGTTCTAAATATTCACATCACTATAACATACACCAAACATATCACACTTTTCATATAAAATGGGGACTCACGCCCATTAAATCATGTATGTATCTCACCGGATTTTCTTCTGTAACACACATCTTCCCAACTCACCAGCTTTTCTTCTGTAACACACATCTTCTACAGTATTATTAATCTCCACTATTCTACCAACCGCTCCTAAAATGACGCTCCTTTCTTTTTGCAGTAATGTTGACAATCCATAACGCGTTTTTCTCTATTCCACGTTTGAGTTATGTGAAACACAAAGTATACCTGCTGAGCATATTTTATAATTGCACATTAGCAAGCTTTAAAAAGCCCTTAAAGCCCCCAAAAAACAACCAAACATTTGTAATAATTGCTTTAATGTTCCAAGATAGCTTGAAATGTGAAAAACGCATTTCAAATCTTTAAAATCTTACTAACTAGACATTTTATTAATTTTTACACCATCTAACACCGTGTTCAGTCCCTAATTTTGCAAAAAAACAGCTCAACCAACAATAAAATTATTTAAATATACTTCACTACTCTTCACACTGCATAACAGCTTTTTTACAAACCTCAGCATCTCTGGAAACTAACTCCATCACTCTTTTCAACTTTTCACCATCTTCCCAATGTCCAAAACTTCCCAGATTTTTACCATCTTGCAACCACCTTTTATTCTATAACATCATCAAAATCCACTCCTCACAACCTTCCTTACCCCCCAAAAAAATTACACTTTCTTCAACACTATTTTCATGCTGAGCACTTTATTTCTCCAAACAAAATTCAATTTGCTCCGTTCGCCACCACTCTTTTCTCTCCGACGCGTTTCAATGTACCCATATCAGCAGCAACAGCCGCAACAAACCGGTTACAACGGTCAATGGGGACAACCACAGGCTCAACAACCCCCCCAACCCAATTGGAACCAATCTCAAGGACCTCAAACTCAGCCAATGGCGTCACAAACAACTGGCTGGAATCAACAGCCTTCTACGTCGTTCCAGAGCCAAGCAACGGGGTCCTACCAACCTCCAATCACGTCGTTCCAGTCTCAGCAACCATTGGGTAATCAGGCTACGGGATGGAGCCAACAGCAACAGCCGTTGGCGAGCCAAACTACAGGTTGGATGAATCAACAACCTCAACAGCCATTAGCCAGTCAGGCTACAGGCTGGATGAACCAGCAACCCGCGACCACGTTCCAGCAACAACCATTGACATCTCAAGCTACTGGTTGGACGGCTCAACAGCCGCAACCAGCGTTCCAACAGCAACCTCAAGCCACTGGTTATATGCCACAAACAAGTTTCGGGCTTCAGCCAATGCAAACAGGTTATCAACAACAACCAGTTCAGCAAAAACTTGCTCCCCAGCAGACGGGATTTGTTTCCAGTCTTTCAGGTACTCAGAATAACACAATGGAGTTACCTCAAATCAGATTATCCTTCATCACCGCTAGAGATCAGGAAAGATTCGAACAGATCTTCAGATCGCAGGTCCCAGCAGGAGAAATTTCAATGAACTCTGCAACTGCTAAGAACATTCTGATGAAGTCGAACTTGACAGCAGTTCAATTGCTAAACATCTGGGAATTGGCAGACACAAAGAAATCCGGTTCTTTGATGTTCCCTGAATTCTGTGTTGCCTTGCATCTGGCTAATTTGGCCAGAAGAGGAGAATCAATCCCAAGTGAATTACCATTGAAAATGAAAAACGAAGTTACCGGCTATGTCGATGCTTTGAACTTCCAAGTTGGCATGAAAAGTAACCAAAACGAAACTCAGTTGGCAGCTAACAATTTCATCAACTCTCAACCCCAGCAAACAGGTTATTCTCAACCACCAACTAGTTTTATGCAATCTCAACAAACAGGTTATTCTCAACTTCCAACCAGTTTTATGCAACCTCAACAAACAGGTTATTCTCAACCTCCAACCAGTTTCATGCAACCTCAACAAACAGGTTATTCTCAACCTCCAACCAGTTTTATGCAACCTCAACAAACAGGTCATCTGCAACCGCAACAAACCGGTCTAACTCCATTGGCACCTCAACAAACTGCAGGTCTTGTTCCAATGGCAACAGGTCAACAACCTCCAACTTCCTTTGGGGGCTTTTCATCCAATGGGTTACAACAACAACCAACTGGATTTTTCAACAAGTTGTTGGGCCAACCAACTGGTAGTGGTCCATTGATGGCTCAAGCAACTGGATCTTTGCCACCAATGACTAGTTTCACTGCACAACAAACAGGTGGCCAATTCATGCAATCTCAACAAACCGGAAATCAATTCATTCAACCCCAACAAACTGGTGCATTGCAATCTCAACAAACAGGCTATTTACAACCTATGCCAACAGGTAGACCTGGCCAATGGGGATTTGTTAATACCCCAACTGGGGGGTTGCCAGGTATGGACATGATGCAAAGCCATTTTATGCCAAATGCCCAAACTCAACCAAGTAATCTTCAATCCAGCATTCAAATGAATGGTAACAATGCCAATGGCAGCAATGTCACTTGGGCAATTACCAAACAAGAAAAAATGATCTATGATAACATCTTCAAACAATGGGACAAAGAAAGAAATGGGTTCATCCAAGGTGATATTGCGATCGACGTTTTCTCAAAATCTGGATTGGCCTTTGCCGATTTGGAGTCCATTTGGACCTTGGCTGACAATGGTAACAAGGGTAAGTTGAACAAGGACGAATTCTCCGTTGCAATGCATTTGATTTATAGAAGATTGAATGGATTTGATTTACCAACCGTTTTACCACCTGAATTGATCCCTCCTTCTTCTAAATTACTTGAAAATTCTGTTGATGCTATGAAGAGTAAATTGAAACAACAAGCTGTTGAAAGAGCAAGCTCTCAAGCTAAAAAATCCAATGGTCCTGTTTCAGGTACTGCGTTCAAAAATAACGATGATGATATTCAATACGTTTCTAAATCCAGAAGAGGCAGAATTACCAACTCAAAAACTGAAGATGCATTTTCTAACAAATTGAGCTTAGAAGATCTCAAAAAACAAGTTCATGAAAAGAAGATTTTATTGGCTGCCATCGATGCAGAAGACGAAGAAAAGTCTTCTGATTATGGTAAACAAAAATCTCTTAATGAAATTGAATTGATCAAGACCAGCATCAAGGCCATCCAATCGGATTTGAATCAAAAATTGGCAAGTTCAAATGTTGGATCAATTGAAGAAAGAGAAAAGTTACAGGTTAAATTGACCAATTTTGCAGATAAGGTTCCAAAGTTAGTTAGTGCTATTCAAGCAATTGATGAACAAATCAAGAATGCCAAGATTGAACTTTACAGATTGCAATTAGAAAAGGAAAACCCAAGTGGGTTTGAAATTAGAGGTACTGGACCAAATGGTGATATCACCGATAGGGACAGAAGAATTGCCAAACAAAAGGCTGAAGTTCAGACTAAGATGGCCAGATTGACAGGCAAACCAGCGCCAAATTTTGATGCTTATGAAACAAATGAAAGTTTACTCAATCAAGAAATCTTGAAGTTTAGTGCTGAGACTGAGGATCAGAAATCTATCGTCAAGGATATTGCGCTTAGTATCAATTCATTGATTCATGACATTGGATCTAGTTTGAACTTGTCTAATTCTATGACAGTTGGTTATCAGAAATGGGAAAACAAGGATGGTGTTCAAAATCAAGAAGTTCGGGACTTTATTGATTATTTGAGCTCTACAAAGCCTAAGCCAGCACCTGTTTCTGTTTCTGGTTCCTCTTCATTATTGTCATCTATTGGCGAGAAGGCCAATCCAGTTTCGGCACCAACTAACGTCCCTCAATCTGTTCCAAACGGGTTGACACAAGCTGAAGAACGTGCTAAGAGAATCAAGGAAGATGCACAGAGAAGAATGAACGAACGTTTGGCAAAACTTGGTATCAAGAGAAAACCATCACATGCAGATGCGCCAGAGCCAGTTGCAGTGCAACCTGAAGTTGTTCAAGAAGAGCCACATCATGCTGCACCACCTCCACCTCCACCTAACCGTGGCTCCAAGCCTGCTCACATTGAAGAAAGCGACGAAGAGTCTGAGGACGATTCGGAGGATGAAGAGTACAACTTGCTGTTGGCGAAGAAGAAGGCTCTGGAAGAGCGTAAACAGAAGAAGAAGCTTGAGAAGGAACAGAAGCTAGCGAAGCTTAAGGCTGAAATGTCTGCTTTGGAAAAGAGTGAAGACGACGAGGATTCTTGGGATGAAAAGGAGGAGCCTAAGAAGCAAGAGGCGAAGAAGGATGTATCAGTTGGTACTGATCATAGCAACAATCCATTTGCTGCCATGTTAGCAGGCAAAAAGGAGGAAGAGAAGGAAAAACCAGTTGTCCCAGTTGCTAGTGCTTCCAATGGTTCGCACAATCCATTTTCAAAACCAGCCGCTGTTGCACCATTGACTTCCACACCAACGGGAACACCAATTGATGCTTCGAAATTGCAAGCACAGAGGGCGGCACAGATGGGCCACCAGGAAAGCAAGAACGAGTGGTCTGAAAGCGAGGATGAAGACGCGGACGATGAAATGCCAGTTGGGGCAAAGCAGGCGGAGCTGGCATCAATGTTGTTTGGTGGCAGCGGTAACTCTACAAGGACCAACACATTTGTTCCCGAGAACATCAAACCAACGGATCCAGATGTTGAGAAAGATGTGGTGTTACCAGCAGCAAATGCTGAAGCTATGCCAGTACCAGAAGCGAATGTTGAAGCTACTTCAGTGTTCCCACCACCAGTTCCAGCTGCTGAACCTGCCATTGCTGTTTTCCCACCACCAGTTCCAACTATGGCAGTTCCACCAGTTCCACCGGTTCCAACTATGGCAGTTCCACCAGTTCCACCGGTTCCAACTATGGCAGTTCCACCAGTTCCACCGGTTCCAACTATGGCAGTTCCACCAGTTCCACCGGTTCCAACTATGGCAGTTCCACCAGTTCCACCGGTTCCAACTATGGCAGTTCCACCAGTTCCACCGGTTCCAACTGATTCCACCACTGCAGCCGATGCTGCACCAAGCTTCCCACCACCGGTTCCAAGCGGTATCATCACTGAAACTGCTGCTGACGCAGCAACTGACACCGCCAACGCTCCAGTTTTGCTTGACACCAGTGCCAATGCTAGCGAGTTCTTTGACGCCCAATCTGACGTGTCATCGTTCATTGCATCGTCACCAGAGTTGGCACCAGAAGACGACGACGACGATGCTGAGCACAACAGTGCTCAGCACTTTTCAGAGTTAGAAGACGCTGTCGACGTCTCAACACCTCTCACCACAGAAGGTTTTCCATCTCCACCGCCTCCACCACCTGCGGAAGGCCCACCGCCACCTCCACCGGCTCCACCGGCCCCGCCAGCACCACCGCTTACGGCAACACCCACCGGACCTCCTAACATCACCAATCTTCTCGGAGAAATCTCCCTAGGCGCCACACTCAAGAAGGTTGCTCCCCAGGACCAGCACATTGCGTCGGGGGCCGCTGTTGGCAAGGTTCTCGAGTAAAAACGAACTATATATTGATTTAAAAAGTCCGCTTCGAGCTTCCCAATCGGGCAACTTAAGCGAGGCCATATAAATATCCGAGTCTTTCTCCAATCTTAAGATTCCCACCTCCACTTCTTCTTCCTATATTAAAGAATGTTCGGCAACATTGCACAGAGATTAGCTGGCAAAACAATCCTCATCACTGGAGCTTCCACTGGGATTGGTTACCACACCGCCAAGTACTTTGCCGAGGCCGCAAAGGGCGAGCTTAAGCTGGTTTTAGCGGCAAGAAGAGTGGAGAAGCTTGAAGCGCTTCAAAAGGATCTCCAGACTGCCTATCCAGCAGTGAAGGTTCACATTGCAGCATTAGACGTTTCTAAGCCTGAAAACATTGCTCCGTTCCTTTCTGAATTGCCTAGCGAGTACTCCATCATTGATGTTCTTGTGAACAACGCTGGTAAGGCTCTCGGGTTGGACCACATTGGCACCATTGCGAGCGAAGATGTCAAGGAAATGTTCGACACCAATGTCCTTGGTATGATCCAGCTCACACAGCTTGTGGTGAAGCAAATGAAGGAGAGAAACACCGGTGATATTGTTCAATTGGGATCTGTGGCAGGTAGAAACCCATACCCAGGTGGTGGTGTTTACTGTGCCACCAAGGCCGCACTTAGATCGTTTACCCACGTTCTCAGAGAAGAATTGGTCAACACCAGAATCAGAGTCATCGAGATCGAACCTGGTAATGTGGCCACTGACGAATTCTCGCTTGTGAGATTCAAGGGTGATTCCAGCAAAGCCGCCAACGTGTACAAGGACACCGACCCTCTCTACGGTGAAGACATTGCAGAGCTCATTGTCTTTGCCGTCTCTAGAGCCCCTAACACCGTCATCGCCGAGACTCTCGTTTTTGCCACTAATCAAGCCTCTGCGTACCACATTTTCAGAGGTTCTCTTGATAAATAGTGAGTGAGAACTCTCCCAATGCGTTTTCAGCGTTTTAACAGTTTCTAAGGCCTCTAATAGCGATATTTATACTCTGTTATCTATTTATTCATTGACCAGATCTGGCTCGGAGATGGTGAAAAATTTCTTATCAGTTAGCCACCACTATTTCTTTCTAAAATGCTCATCTCTTCGATTTTAGCACTTTCCGGCGCTGTTTCTGCACAAAAAGTGCTTCAAGAACGGCCTAAAATGCTCCAACAGCTGGTAGACGCTGGAGTGTTTGCTGGGAGCGAAATTGACGCGGAAATCTCCAACGCCTGGGGCCTCATGGAGGAAAATGTGTCTCAAGAGCGGATTCGTGCTGGTTTAGAACTGTTTATGGGCGTAGAACAAAGTCACAGCAGTGAGAAAAGGGAAAATGATCAATGGGCGTTCAATTTGCACTCAAAAGATGCGTCAAAAGGTTTGTTTGAAGGTTTGAAAGATTCAATCAAAGGTTTATATGGTTCAAAAGGTGCGTCAGAAGGTTCAAAAGGCTCACCACTTACTTCTTCTTGCTCTAACGACTTTTATGCAACACTCACATCTTCAGGTTACGCTTTACGCGTCTTGGACCCAAAAATTTCCGTTTCTAGAGCCTTTGGTAACCCTAAGACACTCGGAGTCGACGATGTGGACCAGTTCACTGGTTACTTTGACATCCTCGAGTCCGATAAGCACCTCTTCTTCTGGTTTTTCGAGTCCCGCAGTGATCCCGAAAATGATCCAGTGATTCTATGGTTGAACGGTGGCCCGGGTTGTTCCTCAATGACAGGCCTGTTTTTCGAGCTAGGACCAGCCTCCATCAATGGAACCACTCTCACTCCAGTGAAAAACCCCCATTCTTGGAACTCAAATGCCAACATCATCTTCTTAGAACAACCAGTAGGCGTAGGCTACTCGTACGCAAAATCCAAGGTTAGCACCACTGAAGAAGCGGCCAAGGACGTTTACGAGTTTCTACAGCTTTTCTTCACTCATTTCCACCAGTACGCACAAGCTCCGTTTCACATCGCGGGCGAGTCCTATGCCGGACACTACATTCCAGCCATTGCACACACAATTGTGGACCACGAAGAACAAGAACGCCGATTCAATTTCTCCTCAGTCTTGATCGGTAACGGTATCACTGATCCACTCATCCAATACTACCAGTACATCCCCATGGCCTGTAACGCGACCGAGTCCGGGTACAAACAGCTGATCTCAGACGACGAGTGCGAGAGCTTGGAAAGAATGTACACCCGTTGTGAACCTTTGATTAAGTCGTGCTACAAAAACCAGAACACGCTATCCTGCTTACCCGCTAACTTGTACTGCGAACGCATGATGGGACCCTTTGAAAAGACCGGCTTGAACTACTACGACATTCGTGTCCCCTGTCTTGGCGACGGTTGCTACCCTCAGATGGAGCCAATTGGCCAGTATCTCAACCAGGATTATGTTTTGAACGCTCTTGGTGCACAGGTGGACTCTTATGTTGGCTGCGACGAAACCGTGTTCAAAAGCTTCCTCTTTACCGGTGACGAAATGAAACCTTTCCACCAGTATATAGTGGATTTGTTGGAAAAGAACATTCCCGTGCTTATCTACGCCGGTGACAAAGATTATATCTGCAACTGGCTAGGTAACAGAGAATGGGTGAGACAACTTGAATGGTCCAAGGCAGATGAATTTTCTAATGCACCTGTTGAAAAATGGTTTACCTCTCAAGGCGTTCAAGGCGGGACTAAACAGGTTGCCGGCCCATTAACTTTTTTGCGAGTGTTTGATGCCGGTCACATGGTTCCTTACGATCAGCCTTTGAACTCTCTGGAAATGGTGAACCAATGGATTCACAATGGTAAGTGCTGAGCCACTTTTTTGGCAAATTTTTTTGATCAGAATCTCTCTCTTACTCTTTGTCTTCTGGTCTATTGGAATGTCCAACAACTTCCTTGCCTCCGCTATTGATGCGGGAAATTACACGTTGGCACTTAAACTAGCTACTGAACAATGTACGAAAAAACCATCCTCGTTTAATACCGCCCAAAAGTTATACACATTAGCTTATGTAGATCCTCATAAATGTATTAAGGAGATGGAAGAATTTATTCAAGAAACGCCTAGCGACCCACAGGCACTGAAAATGATCATTATGACCTATAAATGGCTAGACAAGACCTGTCCAGATGTGTTTGAAAATGCTACTCGGAAATACGGTTCAGGTTCACTCATTTTGGAATGGAACAGCTATTGCATTAGCGAAGGTGACTATTTGGGGTTTCAGAAATCCTCAATGCTGATGAAAAAACTAGTTGGGACCAAAACAGATGAACCTTCACAGAGTGTGCGGTTCAGAGCCATTGCATCAATTGTCATTGCCTGTCGATCTGTTGGTGAGACTAGACTGGATTTGAGTAAGAGAAGATTGTTTTCTATGATCGGACTCAAACTTGTTGACGAGGCCCAATTGAAAGATTTGGGAGCTCATGAAATGTTTCTTTATGCCCAATTGTTACTTATTAAGGGCGATTTGGAGTCACTGGTGACTAAGGTGGGTCAGTTTTTAAGTAGAGAACGTGATTTGACACTTTTGCTGCTTTATTTTGATGCTTTGAAACAGCTGGAGAGATGGGCTGATTTGAAATCTGCATGTGTTGCGTATTTGAAAGATGTGGACGATTGGGATACGTGGAAGTTGGCCATTGAGGCATGCAAGAAATTGGACCAAGTTGTCGAGTTTAAAGAGTTTATTAATGCATACAAAGTTGGAAGAAACAGTTCATTGGCCATGATAGAATTAGAAACCAGCGAGGATGGAAAATTAGGCGCCATTTCTACGTACCTTACTCGATATTTCCATAAACCTTGTTGTTATCAAGATTTGAAATTGGTGACAAGTGAATTATCAAGTGATATGGTAATGAAATTGGTTGAAAGCCAGTTGCTTGCTGCATACAACTCACAAACCGTGAATGATCTTACAATGGCAGTCAATTATATTAAATTCCAGGCCCATTTAGTGCCACAGGTCATGAAGACTCCAGAGTTCATTTCAGATTGTTGGAAATACTACAAGGAAACTAGTCACTTGCTTCAAAGTTTACCAGAATACGACTTTCATTTGGGTTATGAACTGATTATATTGATCGTTCAGTCAATGATTTTACAAGAAAAGTTCACAACCCAACTTGTCGTCAAGCTCATTGTTATTCTTGAATGGGCATTGAAGGGGAATAAATTTGAGTTCCATTTAAGATTATGGCTCATTAATCTTTATAAACTTATTGGACTAGTGGGGATGGCTGTTGACCACCATAATATTTTGAAAATCAAGAATCTACAGTTGGATACCATTGGCATTCAGACATTGTCTAATGTGGCCAGCATCAGTGGGCCCATCATTGGTTTGAGTTCACTGCACCAACGGGAAAGTAGTTTAGTCAATGAGTTGGTAAATTCAATAGATAAACTATATTCACATAGTGCAGAAAGAGAGCTTTATCCATCCATAATGCAATGTATCGATCTAGAAGCATGGGGGGAACTAGGATCATTCTTGGATTTCCAGAATAGAATCAAGCATTCTCTAAGTTTATACTATTTGATCTTGCAAGAGTTACAAATCAGTAGACTTAAGAATGAACCATTTAATGGTAGTAAGCTTAGAGGGAAAATTAGCATTTTGAAAGAATGTTACCAACGATTGATTAGCGATGGCGACGATGACGTTAATGTTGACACTGATATTAAGGTTAACGACAACATTGATAGGAAAACCATTTGGGATTGCGGTACACACGAGAGAATAAGCTCAATTGACTGCAAGTTTATGAATATCACAAGAAGAAAAGTGCAAGTTCAAACAATGGTCCAGTTGTTAGTATATGAGCCAAATAGTTTGATTTGGGATGAGGTCTTCAAGAGCTTGTGTGAAGCTAAGCTCGAAGACGAGGAGTTTAGTGAAATCGAACAATGGTCTATACATACCCTACTTGCCTTGTTGTCTGGAAATGAACCTAAAAACGTGAGCCAACCTCCAAAGGATGTTCTTTCGTGGAAATACAATAATTACTATGCCACTGTACTTGACTTGACAAGGCTATTAGATCTGGTCATCAAAACACCACACAAAGGCGTGAGCTTGAAAGACATCAAAAAGTACAAGAAGACGTATGGTGAAATTGTGCGTAAAGTTTTAGTGAGGGGCAATGAAGTCAAGAAGGAGCTTAGAACTACTCTAAAGAGCAGGCTTGAAGAAAGTGTCGCTTGCTTTGAGACTGGGGCATGTGGTGTTATTACCAAAAAGGATGTCCAGAATGTTAGTGATAAGTTTGGCATTGATTTATAGTGACAAATGTAGCATTGATTAATAGAGACAAAGTTGGTATTGGTTTATAGTGAAAATAAATACAAATATAAACAATTCAAAATAATGAAGACCATCCAGAACTACAAAGACTACTTGGGAGAATCTCATGATATCTTTAGTTGCGATGTCGTTGGTTTATAGTGAAAATAAGTTCAAATAAGCAAATATAAACTGTATATGGTAATTGATGACAATTCAAGCTGTTGAAACTGCACTGGACTAGATAGACTACACGCCGGGTCGTCTCTGGTCGTGGCCATGAGGCTGGTTTCTCAAAACTTGATGGGCAGTTCATTTCTTCTGTTCTCTAGCTTTAGGAGCAACGAGTCTTTGCTTGTTACCCCAAACCAACTTGTGTGGTTTCATGAAAGAGTCGACGACACTTTGGTCAATTTTGGATCTTCTTTCTTGGAACTCGAGGACAAATTTCTGCAAGACCTCAATACATTCTTTCTTCATTTCACCAGACATCAATTCACCCTTAGAATACTTGTCCTTGAGATCAGCCAACTTCTCGTCATCGTCTAAAAAGGCAGACATGTACTGGTACGCAACATCAGTGTCAGTGTTACCACCGTACTTCTTGTGGTCCTCAGCAGAAGCTTGACCGCCAGAGAAAGCGTACTTATTGATCTTCTTTTTGATTTGGGCCTGAGTGTCGGTCATGAAAATGGCAGTGTTGGCATTTGAAGCTGACATCTTGGTGGTGGCACCTTGTAAAGCAGGGAAAAACTTGGAATGGATCAAGGCAGGCTTGGAAAATCTAAGTTTGTCTGCAACATCTCTAGAGACTCTGAAATAAGGGTCCTGATCAATGGCACAAGGAATCAAAGCTGGAGTCTTTGGAGGCAGACCAAGAACTTCAGGGAAGGAAGAAGGGAAGGCGGTTGCAATTTGGATCGAGGCAAAGTGAAGCTTCCCAATACAATCTGAATCGTTGAACCCAAAAACGGCCTTAGCAGTAGAAGTGGTGATCTGTCTTGAGATTCTAACGACGTTTTCGTAGAAAGCAGAGTTCATGTACTGAAGATCGGAAAAGATGAATGTGTTTTCAGGGTTGAAACCGACGGAAATGATATCCTTAGCGTTATCAATAGCGAAACCTTTGACGTCTTCAATGGTGAGTTTTGGTTTGAACAGGAACTTCTCGTCATCAGTCAACTCAATCACGAGAGGAACATCAAAGACATCTTGGAGCCATTTGGTGAACACAAATGGGATCATGTGTCCCAAATGCATGGAGTCTGAAGATGGACCTCTACCAGTGTAGAGAAAGAATTGTTCACCGTGTTCGTAGAGATCGAGAATCTTGTTGAAATCTCTTTCAGAGAAGAACATACCTTTCTTGATAAAGTGGTGTGGTTCGTGACCCGTGACGGCTCTGAATCTGTCCATTGTTTCTTGGGTAATCTTGTGGGTACCAAATTGAGTGATAAGTTTCTCGTAGTCAATTCCTTGGGATTCACCGTCAACGACAGCACCCTCAACTTCCCATGGGGTGATTTTCTGTTCAGCAGAAGCCGCAATGTCCAGTTTGGCAGTCTGTTCGGTGACTTGAGCGGCCATTTTGTATGGAAAGTAGAGAAAGAAAGAGTAAGAGAGAATTGAAAAATTTTGTCAAGATCTGAAGAATGAGAGAGAGTGATGAAATTTAAAATGATGGGGCTAAAACGGCACCAATGGAGATTTATGGCTTTGTGTTTGTAGGATGCGTGTATTTGTAGAGTAAAACCGGTGTATATGCCTTTTTTCGCTGCGCCGGGCTGTCAATTTCGGATTCAAGCTCGGATTCAACGTCTTGTTCAACATCGTTTTTTGTTTTCTTCACTGATTTAACTCCAAGAACAGTAGGCAAGCAGCAGAGAGCCTATCGTAATGAAAAGAACACCTCGGAGCTGGAAAATTGTATGAAAACGTCTCCTACGCTTGACTTTCAATTTCGGATTCAGTCTCGGTTTCAACGTCTTGTTCAAGATCGTTCTTGTCTTCTTCACTGATTTCGCTCCAAGAGCAGTAAGTGAGCAGCGCAAAGCCTATCATAATAAAGAGATATCCTAGAAGCTGACCTTTTGTGATGAAAACGTCTCTGAATTTGGACTCGAACCATCCTACAACAAGAATGGTCAGAAGCGAGGCCACCGATGAGAAAACGGGGGAGGTGAGACTCATGAGACCAAGAAAGGCAAGCGAAAAGACTTGGTTTGCTAGAATGCTGACGAAAATGTACTTGATGGCGGTGGGATCAGTGGGTATATCGAAATGGTGGATTTTGGTGACATGGACAACAAGAATGATGGGTGTTAGAATGAGAAAGGTGGCGATTCCAATGAAGAACATGACAAAGTTGCTGAAAGTCGCTTGTCTCCGTGCAGAGACCAGGTTACTAGGCGGACATGCGTACTTTTTGTAGATCACTTCATAAAGTCCATAGAGCACAGCTCCAGCCAGAATAATGAGGTTACCGGCAAATCTATTGGGATATTCAGCTCCAGATAAAGCATTAGAACCAAGATATGCAACCATAAAGACACCTGCAATCGCCACGACCACAGAAGAGGCCTTGAGAAGCGAGAACGCATCGTTCAAAATGAAAATACCAAAAACATAGGCAGTGAAGGCAGAACAATTGTAGATTGCAGTCACGTCAGCACCTGTACTCATGCCTATAGCTACATACCACGTTCCTCCAGCTATATTAAGCACAATACTCAAGAAAAAAGCCGTCTTGAACAGATATTTGATGGCTTCAGACTGGATAAAGGTAGAATAGTGTTTGAAACTGTGTTTGGGGTCAGAATAAACCATTGAATAGCCAGAAATTGCAGTTTGAGCAGTCAATTCCGCAGCGTAAAACACGTTGCGATGTTGTGCCTTAATACTGGAAGCGAGTGCGCGACGTAGGCCGCGCCATTGTGGGGAACCATGACGATCACGCTTGAAATACCGTCTGGAAGCCTTGAAAAAAGCGAGAAAAAAACACTGAAAAGGCCACAACATCCACCAGGATGCGTGGGTGAGATATAGCAGCAAAATGGGTTCATGGAACGCAAATTGCGCGTAAACAATAGATGTTAACTCTGTCTGAACCACAAAGGCGACAAGAGAAAGCAAAAAAAGAGCAAGAACAAAGGCAATTTTGACATAGGAGAAACCGTAATCATGAGTGAAGGATAGAGAGGGCTCCTCAAGCCCAACAGGAGACAGAAGACGCGCTTGCATTGAGGTTTTAGTGGGGTTGAAGAAGAAAGACGTCATAGGAAAAATAGAGAATGATATGAAATGGCTCAGCAGGATGGCGATAAAGAAAATAAGCCCATAGCGGTGGTTTGAGTCATTCTATGAATGTGAAAGTTAAATAGAAAGATTTGAAAAATTAGATACTATGTGTGGTTGTTTTAGTACGGTTTTCTAGAGCAATTTAAGAGTATATAGGATGAAGTTTAGATGGAGGAGTTCAAAGAGCAGAGATGGCTAATCAAGGGTTTTAGGGTGATTTTATAAATGGGAAAATTAAATACTTGGATTTTGCTAGTTATTTAGTACCAGTGCTGTGCTTGAAACAACTTTTTAAGACCATTTTGAGAGAATACAGAGTAAAGTTTGGATTTACAATTTTGAAGAGCAGAAATAAGCTAGAAAGCACATTGGGCACTAATAGTGGGGTTCGAAGCAAGATTATGGTATAGTATTTGCTAAATCACCTAGTAATATATTTTGAACGTTATTTTAGCGCCAATAGGAGAGGACTCAGAGTGAAGTTTAGATTTATAAATTTAATAACAAAAAATGTCCAGTATAGGCGCCGTGGAGGCCGTTGACAACAATAAATGTTGGATAGTAAAATATTGTGGACCGTTTAATTCTAGCAAACTGCTTGAAACATCTTTTAAGCATGTTTTAAAAGCATCAAAAATAAACTTTAAACTCACCACTTTGAATGACATACAGAATTGCTTTGGGAACCACTGATAAGGCTTAAAGCTAAATATTTGCATGGTACTATTTAGAAACCCTCTGTTATTTGTTTAGAACATCTTTTCAACTCGAATTCTAAACTACAACTATGAATCCAAATTCGCTCAGCAAAGTAGAAAAGCTAGAACGAAGCACCAACGAGGCTTTGGGTACCCGCACAGCGTATTCAGATGCAGATTTGACGAATTAAACCCATATACTACTCAATTTGCTTTTGTTCACGTTTCCAGAGAAAAAACAGACAAGCTTTGGATTTAATGTATTTCAGAGAACATACATGCGTGCACATCCTATCAATTATGCACTCTATCATCCCCTATGAAAAGAGTAAAATTTGTAAAATGAAGGCAACCATCAAGATCAACCAATGATTTTCAGCATTAAATGAAAAGTACATCCATTGCCGAAACAGAAACCAGTTTGTCATTGAATGAAACCCTTACAGATCAACAATCAAAATCAAATGAAAGCCTCCAATCAAAATCTCATCAGATGAAAACTTCCCATCAACCATCAGAATTGTTTTCATTAATAAATAAAAAACTTCCATCCAAGTCGTTGTAACAATATTTCATACAAACGGACCGCAATTTTTATCAGTCCATGCTAATAATTTCAACACATTGATCATTTCATGCTATCAACCCCAATATATGGTCTTAACCATCACAGAACTCAACAATCAAGTGAATACCATCACTAATTATAAGAATCCCCGGAATTGACAAAGATCATCTCAAAAGTCAGCAAATTAGTTTATCACACTGTGTCAAAATTGTCCAAAACTACAGAAACTAATTGCTTACGCTCATTGGACAATCAAAAAATGTCTTTCCCGATTACAATCAATACAATATCGAATTGTTTCAAACACCAAATTTCCTAACCGATTGCAACGGATACAATATTGACTTGTTTCAACCATATTTTGTTATACTGATTGACAACAAATCCAAAGATGCATGTCTAAAGTGTGGAGCACACTTTCTAAACTCATCACTAATCAAAAAAGCACATCCAAACAACTTCTACAATAACCAGTCGAGAAACAGTAAAAACAGAGCCATGCAAATGATAGTCCAGAAAACAAGTCCACCCGTACGACCTGCACGTTCACTGGCTCGCTTCAAGTCCACATTACCCAACTTAACGTTTGCACTGATCTCCGTTTCATTTTGGTCCAACTCCTGGATAACATCGTTCTGCACACTCAATTGGATGTTGATGTCACGAACCATGGAGCTAACGTCAAGCATTGTCTCTTCAAGCCGTGCAACCTGTCCAAGAGTCTGCTGTTTGAGAGACTCTGCAAGATCGTGCTGTTCAAGTTCCAACTGAGTCTGTTGTTGGGCAGAAAGATGCGTATGTAGCTCACTATAGGCCTCACTTGGCTGTAATTCCAACGCCACAACCTCACTGGAACTTGTGTCCAACCTTGACTTCCCCTGTTCACGCACACGCGCCTGTCGCTTGCCGTACAACATCGTCCATTTGTCTAAAACCGCTTTAAGTTTCAAATGTAGCGCCTTAGACACGTTTTCCAACAGCGAATTTCGCGTAGTCTGCACCAACTGAACTCTATCACCATGCTCACCAAAACTGAGAAGGTTACGCATCAAACTGTCCGCTTGAGGGCCGTTGTTGCTACTCTTTGACGCAATTTTCTCAAAATGGGCAATCTGTTGGTCCAGTTTCGTGAGTTCAACCTTGATTTCTACCTCCAACTGCCTCTTACGTGCGTCAGACAACGTTTTAGACCGTGCAAGCAAGTATTCAGGCCCGATTTCGTCTAAATACGAGTCGAGAAACGCAATTCCACGGTAAATGACGCTGGAAGCGCGTAAAAACTCGGCCTCTACACAACTCGGCCGTTCTGCGTCTAATGGTGCCGCTTCAGGCCCCACTAGCTCCACACAAGTGTGAAAAAAACGCGTATTGTTCATCCCAGCTAAGGAAATTGTGTATTTTCTATGGGAAGAAGGCGTTGAAATTTAAGTTTCTCTCACCTAAGTATCACTTTGTTTTAGCATGGAAAACGTCTGGGACGACAATAGCGGCACTGTAGACGCGCTCCGACTGCAAAATGAGCTTGCGGCAACGTGGCAGAGTCTAGGACGCGAAAATAGCGCTTTTAGCGCCGATTCTGGGGCTTCAGAGGACGAAGAAGTGTTGGAAGGCGAAACTCGCTCGGTATCAAGCGATGAAGGCCCCATTGAGGCAGTCGACGAGTGGCAAAGGGCGCAAAGGGAGGAGAAGAAGGCGCATCTGCTTTCAGAGCTCACGAAAAACGAATCTGAGACGGTCAAAGGAGCCCATTTTCTTCAAGAGGAGAGTCCAGCAGACATTGACGACGTTCTAGCAGCTAGCCATGGGTCTTCTAAGTTTGATAGGCTTGGAAAACTAGCTGTACAGCCAGAGACGGGCGAAGAAGTGAAAGAAACGATCACAAAACGTGCAATTGCGTCGCCAAACAGAAACAAGATTCAACTTTTAAGACCACGCAGACGGCTTCCGGGCGCTAGCAGTGCTGAAAAAGGGCCTATAAGCGACCCTTTGTCTGCTACGTTGAATAAGGACTCAAAAAACGGCTCAACAGACACTATAGACTCGAGAAAAGCCAAGTTTATGGACGATATCAACGCACCATTGTTCAACGTTGACAGAGATCAGGTATTGAAGTCTCACAAGTCCAAAGCGGTGGCGGGACGCCAAGAGGAGGTGGAAACTTACACGCAAGCGGCTGCAGAGCCTATCAACTTTGATATAGCGGTGGGCGATCCAATGTCAGTTGGAGATTTCCCCAACACCCACACAATTTACACAATCACAACGAAGTGCGAGTTGATGGATCACTTGGAAACGGTGGTGACACGACGCTACAATGATTTCCGTTGGCTCTACCAGCGGCTTGTCAACAACCATCCAGGACTCATCATACCTCCTCCTCCAGAGAAACAAATGGTGAACAGGTTCGACTCTAAGTTCATTGAAAATAGAAGAATCGCACTGGAGTTGATGCTCCAGCAGGTGTCCAGACGTGCAGAGCTCCAAAAAGATGATGCATTTCTCCTTTTTCTCCAATCCGGAGACTTTGCAAACGAGTCACAGTCTCTTGAAGAGGGTAAACCTATCGGGCTAACAGATACAGAGTTTGAGATTGAAACAATGGCAGACATGCTGAACAGTATGTTGATTATTGGCGAACAACCGTCTTCAAGCCAGGGCGTTGGTGGTGGCAACGGAGGAGGGTTCTTTAGCACCCTAATCGGAGGACTACAAGCGAGTACTTCGCCTAAGATTGTTGAAACAGATGAGTTCATTGTGGCTAAACAAGAGTATTTTGATCAACTTGACGATCAGCTGCGGACTTTATCTAGAGCCCTCGATATGATTCTAGAAAAGAGAGAAGAGCTTTCGACTTCAATTGACGAGTTGGTCACTGTCATTGGCCAAATGATGGACTTGGAAATAAACAAGGAAATAAGCTTAATCATGACCAATTTTGAAGACCTTCAAAGAAAAATTAAGGAACTAGTTGAACGGTCCAATATGTCACAGATCTTGACGTTTGGAACAGTTATCGATGAATATAGCAGACTCATTGGTTCAATACGCACATGTTTCGATAACAGACACAAGATTCTAATAAATGTTGCATCCATTGAACATGCATTGGAAAAACGTCAACGTAATATCGAGAAGCTCAAGCTGAAAGGCGGTGAAAAGTACGACCATGCCGTTGTTGATTTGAAACACGTTGAAAATCTTCTAAAGAAACACAGAAAGTTCCAAGAAAAGTTCAATGCCAATTTCAAAAGAGATCTTGCTAGATTTGAGTTTGAGAAAGTCAAAGATATGAAAAACATGGTGGAAATTTACTGGGAAGGTCTTATTGAGAACCAAAAACATCTGATCGAATTGTGGGAAGTCTTTTATGATAAGTGTGAATTTGATTAGTCTTTATGTATATGTATATCGTTATGAAATTAAATTAAGTGGGTGATGATTACACTATGTATCATGAAATTAACGATGGTTACCAGTAATGTGAATTTGATTAGTTTCAATCATTATGAAATCAAATTAAATGGCTAATGATCATATGTATCATGAAATTAAATTAAATGGGTAACGATGGTTACTACTTTCTATAAAAGTAACGTATTCATATTAGTTAACATTAACATCAGTGCTCTCTTCTTCTTGGACAACACCACAAATAGTCCCTCCTGCAACAGTCTCACCATCTTTTCTAAGAACAACTCTATTCAATTTACCCATAACTCCAACTTCGCCATCTTGAATAACAACACCCATACCAGCAGCAATTTTGATGACGATTCTAGCACGCTGGTTGGACCCAACATGGCCTCTTTTCTTCTTGATTAATTTACCAGTTTTTTCGCTAGTACCAACCACGTATTCGACATCAATAACGTTACCATCATAGGCTCTACCACCTCTAAACACAAGAACTGGCGATCCAATGAGTAAAGGACGAGCTATCTGGAATGTGGTTATATCCAATATAAATTTTGACATTGTTTGGGCAATCACTCCTTGCTTTATGGCATCTTTTGTTAGTAAATCACCACGTGTAATGTTGGCAGGATTTCCCACTTTTTTCAGCTTCAATTCAACAAATTCACCAGCAATGGCCAACTTTTTAGAAACACGTTCATCAGATACATCGGTGTTATTATTTTGATTTGAAGAAACAATACTTTGTTGTGTATAAATTGAATCCACAATACCTCTTTCACCACCCCAAGAATCCACTAAAGTTTCGCCAATTGAAATATGACCTGAATGAATACGTCCAAAAGCAATGATTTCATTATCTTTGACCTTGTTTTGATTGGTGTTTTCATTTGGAGAATTTATGACATCCGTTATGTTGAAAATGAGTGAGTTGTTCACATGATCTGAACTGGTATTGGCAGCCTTACTGGCCTCTTGATCCCACCAATTTTCTAGAACACCAAGCATGGTGTCACCTTTGTACCAGGGCATATGGTCGGATGAATTAACAACGTTGTCACCCAATAACCCGGAAACAGGAACAAATTGGACATTATTTTGGTCAAAGCCAAACGAGTTTGGATCGGTCAATGTGTCCATCATCACATTGGAAATGGTTTCAAACTTAGCCTGTGAATCTTCAAATGTTGGCGAGTCCAGTTTGTTGACTAATACTAATATTTTCGAAATACCAAGAGATTTAGCAATGAGTAATTGTTCTCTAGTATTGACAATGCCGGAATTACTGCTATTCGATTGACCGCCTAATGAGTAGATGAGATCATCACTGGAATCGACAACTACAACAGCAACATCGGAGCCCACAATACCATTAACAACTGCTGGAAGATAATCTAAATGGCCCGGAGAATCGACTAAAACAAGCTTTCTATCGTTGAGGCTAATTGCACACTGTACAGTGTCCACAGTGACACCTCTAGATCTTTCTTCAGGCGTCGAATCCATGACCCACGCAAGCGAAAACGAGCCCTTACCTGCGGATTTCGCTTGCTGAGTCAATGTATGGAGTTGTCTTGGTGAAATGACACCAGTATCGTATAAGAAACGACCAAGAGTGGTGGATTTACCAGAATCAACATGTCCAATTGTGATGAATGAGAGTGTTGGTTTTGCTGCAAGGGAAGCGATCAAAGAGACGTCAATTGATTTGACAATTGGTTTTGAAACCGGTTTTGGTTTTGGCTTGATGGTCAATTTAGCCATCGAAGGTTCGATTCCAGTCTCTGGTTCAACTGTAGCCTTCTTCTTCTTCTTCTTATTCTTTGGTTTCATCACTTTAATGGGTTTGTTAGTAAACTGAATTGAAAATGGACTAATTAATGCAAATGAGGACGCGAAAAGCGGCTGCGAGGGCACCAAACGCGAGGTTTGCGGCTCTGGCAGAGACCAAGACCATATATCACTTGAAATTTCCTCTTCAGCTGTCTCTGACGCCGCTTCTAGAGCGGTCTCAACCGGTGACACATTTTCCAACTTCCCAGGCGTGATAGCGGGCCTAACGGGCTCTTTTTGGGCTCTATTTGTACCTAGCAACCGTGCCAATCCAACGGATCCAGTGTCCTGTCCCTTAGCGCGCTCGCGCCGCCGTTGTGCCAGCTGTTGTAATTTAGACATGAAAAAAAATAGTGTACATACTAGCTTGGGCCTCTAGTAGAGCCTCATCAATATCGAAGTAGCAATCGTAGAGAAGCTCCTTTAGCTGGGAATCCTCAAGCGACGAGGGGCCCAGCTCGGCCTTCAACTGCGGAAACGTTTCTTGGAGTAAATCGAAGTCTTCGTCGCAGAGATCTGCCTCGTCAAAAGGTTCATAGTCAGACATGGTAGAGAAAGAAAGAGAGTTTGAGAGAGAGCGGGTGGAAAAATTGAAAAAGTGTGAATGGCGTAGAAGAGAAGGGTTACAGCGGGGGTATAGGCTGGAAACAAAGAGATTTAGATTCAGCAGTGCGGGGGGATCAGTTTGGTACCGGAATTGTGCTTTCAGGACAATTGGGTGCGAAGATAGAGGGGATTGAATGTGTAGATGTGGTTGGTAGGAGAATCGCAGTGGTTTGGGCGTGGAAAAAAAGCTACGGCGTGGAAGAGAGAAAGCTACGGGGTAAACAGAAAATTACTGGGAAACGCTTGGCAGAGGTTGGGATTTCCGCCCGACTATGTTACTGGGGAGCTGAAAACTCGCTGGGGAAAGCAAAGCTACTGCAGAGCTAACTTGGCGCCCGCAAGCTTCTCGCTAAATTAGTCGAAAAGTAAGTCCGGAGTGAAATCATTAATGAAGGCGGACACAAGACCTTGAGTTTGAATTTGGAATCGTGTCTCTAGCCTTAGTATTGTCCAAGTTAGCTGGGACCTCGAGAGTTACTGGGGACCATTATTTTTTGCTGGGCCAAAAAAAATACTACTGGGGAATTTACGCGGAGGCCCACAAAAGTTACTTCGAAAAAAATTCCCAGTGGCCAGTCGGTGCTCCCCGCTAAGATCGTCATGGCACCTATCGGTAGTTTTCAGAACAGTGTAAAGAGAACTTCACACTAATTATAAAGAGCGGCAAAACCTCATCTGCCTGGACTTCGAATCATGT
This sequence comes from Saturnispora bothae, assembly GCA_030462855.1. NCBI lineage: Eukaryota > Fungi > Ascomycota > Pichiomycetes > Pichiales > Pichiaceae > Saturnispora > Saturnispora bothae. The sequence goes on along the minus strand of JAKVQQ010000020.1, from coordinate 81,529 downwards.
CTTTAGCGGTTGTGTCAATAAAGTTATTGTATAGTCGGTAGGAAACTAGCAGAGCTCTGGGGGGCCGGCCAAAAAATTACTGCGGAAGTTGTAATTTTTGCACTGGGTGTCCCCCCATTTTTGTCGCGAGCCCACAGCAGTTACTGGGAAACTCAAAATTTTCCGGCGTAGCCCCCTAGCTGACTCCTTTTCTTATCGCACAATCGAATGAATCCCGCTGAAATCGCCCTTGACACGCTCTACCATCATCTAAACCACACAAAATCTCATATGAAACCAGCCCTACGCATTTCCACACCATTGTTTGTCACCTACACGCTTTCCAAGCGGCTCCGCGGCTGCATTGGCTCGTTCGCCAATCAAGATCTGAACGGATTGAAGAAATACGCCCTGGTGGCGGCCTTGGAGGACACCAGGTTTTCGCCAATCCTTCTAGCAGAATTTCCAAGGCTTGAATGCCATGTAACTCTTCTTGAGGACTTCATAGACATCTCCAATGATCCCTACAATTGGCAAATTGGTGTTCACGGAATTGAATTAGAACTACTTGATCTCGGCCTCAGAGCCACGTTTTTGCCCTCTGTAGCAAGTGAACAGAGCTGGGATCAGGATGAGACGTTTGAGAATCTCTTATACAAAGCTGGAGTTCGTAAGACCCATGCTAAGCTCACCGACTTTCGTTTCAAAGTTACAAGATACACCGGTGTTGTGTATGAAATGACAGCTAAAGAATACATGGACACACTTAGTGCCTAGAGCCGTAGTGCGAGACTCCTCAAATCCCGTTTCAAAGTTACAATTCAAAGATTACATGAGAAAACTCCATGTCTAGAGCCATAATGAGGAACTCACTCATTCCCAATTTAAAGATTACATGAGAAAACTCCATGTCTAGAGCCATAATGAGGAACTCACTCATTCCCAATTTAAAGATTACATGAGAAAACTCCATGTCTAGAGCCATAATGAGGAACTCACTCATTCCCAATTCAAAGATTGCATGAAAAAACTCCATGTCTAGAGCCATAATGAGGAACTCACTCATTCCCAATTTAAGCTAACCACATGAAAAAACTCACTAAATCCCGGTTTAAGGTTACAAGGTGTATGAAATGACTGCTAAAGATTACATGCAAAAACTTACTGCGTAGCGATGTTGGTGAGAGGTTCCTCTTCTTCGTACTCGACCTCCACACGAGGTCCACGCTTACGTGTGGTCTTCACCTTCTTACGTGGTTGAGACTCCTCTTCTTCAGAATCATCATCGCTATCTTCAGAATCGGTGCCGAGCCATTTTTCCAAATCCTCCATGTCCACAAGTTCCTCGTCTTCCTCATCCTCTGGCCCTTCAACATACTCGACCTCCATACCCTCGTCGTCGGTTTCCAATTCCACGTCATCTTCTTCCTCCTCGCTCTCAAGCTCTTCATCCTTATCTTCCATCTTACCCAAAACCTTCTTCCAGATCTTTTCGTCCACATTCAATGGCTTGTCCCCGTATGCACCAGACTTGAGTCTGTCAAACAATTCCTTCTCGATTGCTTGTTCAATTCTAGCTGCGGCCAAGGCCTTTCTTTCTCTCTTCTCCTCTCTCTTCTTAACCTTGTGCTTGACACCCACATATTCTCTTTCACTCTGATCAGCTCTCAATGCCATTCTTCTCTCGTTGATTGCAACCTGCTTTAACCGCGTGAACCTCTGCTTACATTTATTGATATTGAATTCTGACCAGTACATCAGTTGGGTTTCGATCTGACTCAAGGCTTTGTTAAAGTCCTTTGATAGCCTGATTCTTTGCCACAACAGTTTCGGCGTGTGTGCACGTTCGGCTGTCTTCATATAAAGATACAATCTACCCTCACTGGCACGCACTGTCGCATACTGGGCATTAGCAAGCGGACATGATTTCCTATCACATAAACCTGTGACGTTGTGTGGATTACGGCAGAAATCCGCCCCGTTCCCTGGTTTCACCTGGAACGAGCAAAATTGTTTATTGATAACTTCCCAAATTAAATTGTCAGACATTGCGTTGACGAGCTTGATGTGTTACAACTAAAGAGAGACACAAGGTCTTGTAGAGTGAAAAATCTAAAAATTTTTTTTTGGTTAATTTTTTTTTGCACTTTCCTTTTTCGGACGTGTGCTCAGCACGGTTTATCCGTTTGTTTTTTCTTCTTCCTCTATTTACATTCTTGTTTACCCCCTTTTCAAGTACCTTTTATTTGATTTTTATCTGCGTGTTTATTCTCCTGTATGTGTGCTTCTTGTGTTCTTTTTCACGCACAAAAACAAACCCTTATTCAGCGCACAAAGTAATCCATTCCTACACCAACGATTCGCTTCTTCTTAGGCCCCAACATTGTCTCAATGCCCACCTTAGCCACTTTAGGATCATCATCCTTCCATTTAATCAAAATCGCGTCCTCGTTAGCAAGTAGCAGATCTCTAGCAGTGGCCCAGGAGTACCTGATTTGGTCCCCCCATGCAAACCAAGGATCCACCTTCTCTCTAAGCCAACGCTTTGTGTTAGGATCTGAAGGATAGCCAGAACCCGCATTCAGGTTCAAAGACTCCACCCATTGATCTCTTGAAACCTTAGCACACACCGATGCACCGGAAACAATGGGGAACTTGTCGTCGGCTTTTTTCTCAACTCTAATGTCACTAATTGAGGGGAACCGCGCCTGCAGTTTTCGGACATAGGTTTCAGGAGTCCCAACAGTGTCAATGTACAAGTGTTGAATGTTCAAACCCTTGTTCAGCAGGTTTTGAATCAGATCCATTGTGCAATCATGAGCCTGCTGGTTTAGGTTTTTGATCAGGTTCCAAGGGGCAAGCATGTTTGAAGAGATGTCTCTTGCTGTCATGTACGTCATGATATAGCCCAGTTCGTCGTTATCGTTGATCTCAATAAGCAGTTCTCGCCGTCTTTCATCACTAAGCTTTTTTGAATCTGCAAATGCACACTTTTTGATCCCATCATCGTAGTATTTTTTGGTACAAAACTGTGCAGCATACACCATTGGTCCCAGAACGGGCCCACGACCGGCCTCGTCCACTCCGACGACAACTGGGACGTCTGAACAGTTGAGAGGAGTCGACTTTTCGCCAAAAAAATGTTCATTGGCGTCTTGTGTGAGCGAGGGCGGCACTCTGGAGTGAAAAGTCACACTGTGTGAAGGCAACGGCTGTGGCAGGTAGAAAGTTTCGTTGGGATCGCTCATTTTCCTTGACTTGCACGTCAAGACGTGAAGAAAGAGAGGTCAAGACACAGAGAGACGCGTCTTTTTGAGGTTTTGAACGTTGCTAACGTAATCACAATCACGTGACAATTGCTAACGTAAGCCGTTTGTCACGTGACTTTCCCCGCGGCTAAGGTTTTTAGGGGTTTTTTTCACCATCGATAAGGGTCCCCCCTTGAGTCGGCGCAATATTCTCTTGAGTAGTGGACACGCAGAAGAAAACGGGCACCCAAAACTTGGCTTATCGTATAGCCTCGCTTGGCGACAACCAAAACACATTCAACGCCGCTCAAAAGCTGAAGCGCGCAGGCATCAAACAGTTAACTGAAGGCTGGACCCTTGTTTCGGAAATGATGGACAAATATCCGGAAATTATCAACATTATCCGGCGCATAATGTCTTGGCAAACACAGCATTAGGCTGAATTTGGGCAATCAAAGCGGCTATTCAAAGTATGCAAGAGCAACGGTTTTGTGCCACTGTGATGTAAACTTTTTCGCTGGGCCAAAGCACCCGTTTAGCCTGTTATCTGACTTGTTGTGGACTGTCTACTGGATATTCGTCTTATTTATCCGATGGGGCCGCTAAAAATAAGCACACTCTTATTGAAACCCCAGTCCGGGGGATTGCTATTGCCGCAAGGGCTTATCAAACAAGAAATATTGCTTTATAAGCTGCTTTCAGCTCTGGCATGTTTTCGTATAGAATTGGACAATAGATCTTGAAAAGAATAACTTCGGCGAAGAACTAAATTCATTCTCGTCCAACATTACTGAATACGACACAGCCGTGCCTGTAGCACCTGTCGGTGCCATTGCCCATGAAGACGGCTACAAATTGAAACAGGGTCTCAAATCCCGTCATATCGCTATAATTGCCATTGGTGGTGCACTCGGTACTGGTTTGCTCATTGGTACCTCCAAGGCTTCATCTACTGCAGGTCCCGGATCTGTTCTTATTTCGTATTCTCTCGCTGGTTTAATTGTTTATTTTGTTATATGTGCTTTATTCCGTTGCCCGAAGGTTTTGCAGGTTATGCTACTAGATATTGTGATCCTGCATTGGGTTTTGCAGTTGGGTTTTGCTATTTTCTCAAGTATCTTATCATTGCACCAAATCAGTTGGTTGCCGGTGCAATGGTTATCCGATATTGGATTCCCGCAAAAAAGGTGAATCCAGGTGTTTGGATAACTGTGATTTTACTTCTCGTTCTCACACTAAACACCTTGGTTTGGTGAAATCGAATTCTGGTTTTCCTCTTTGAAAATCCTCACCGTTGTGGGGTTGATTCTATTATTGCTCATCATCATGCTTGGTGGTGGTCCTTGTCACGATAGATTGGGATTCAGCTACTGGACAAACCCCGGTTCTTTTACTCCCTACAAAAATATCAGCAATGAAAACACTGCTAAATTTGTTGCATTTTGGTCAGTCATGGTTATGACAGTTTTTGCTTATTTTGGTACCGAACTTGTTGGTATCACATTTGCAGAAGCGGAAAACCCAAGACATTCAATCAAAAAAGAATAATCAAAATGACTTTTTACAGAATCTTGTATTTCTATGTCATTTCCGTCATGCTTCTTGGTTGTTGTGTTGTTTATAAGAATCCAGAGTTGATCAAATCTTAAAAAGCAAACACTTCCGCTGCTGCATCCCCATTCATTATTGCTATCACTAATGCAAAACTTCATGGCTTAAACCATTTGATCAATATTCTCATCTTTGTTATTAGTGCTACTAATTCCGATGTTTACTTGGGTACCAGAACCTGTTACACACTTTGGGATGTTCTTCAAAATTTTTTCCAAAGCAAATAAGAACGGTGTCCCAATCTACGCATTAGGATTGTCCGGTGGTTTTTGTTGCTTAGCTTTCATGGTATGTTCTTTTGTCAATGTTGTTTCGATTTTAGGGTTATTGACTTGGATTTCTATTCATGTTACTTATCTCTACTTCAAAAACGCAATTAAAAAACAAGGTTACAACCGTAAAGAGTTCACCTATTACACTTCTTTCCAACCTTATGGTTCATATTTTGCATTGTTTGTTTGTATTCTCATTGCACTTACAAATAATTTTACTGTCTTCATCGGAAAATTCAACTATCAAGATTTCATCACTGGGTACATTGGTATTCCTGTATTCTTGATTTGTTTGTGTGGTTACAAAATCATCTATAAAACAAAGACTGTTGATCCTTTGAGTGCTGATTTGGAAACTTACAAATCAAGAATCGATAGGGAAGAACGCAAATATAATGAGTACCTGAAACTTAGAGTTGGAGAGATAAGCAATGGTGGTATGATAATCCATTGATTTGTTGTTTTAAAAAGGAATGTCGCTGCTGGTTCAGATTTATTTTATTTTATTGTATAATTCAGTACTCTAAGTACTAAATAAACATGATATATTTGCTCAAATTTTACTTTTGCATATTAGTTATTTGGAATAAACACACACTGTTAAAATTAAACATAATAGGTAAAAATTTGACTATATTATTAGTCAAATGTTTTGAATATTATTTAGTAATTGAATAATATGACTATTTTAATGACTATATATTTGATTGATGGGCAAAATAGTTTTGTCTCGGAAAAACATGATTATTTGACTAGTGACTGATAGTCATTCCATTCTTTTTTGAACCCCACATTTAGCGTTGACTATTAATTTGACTAGTGTAGTGTGAATTAATTTTTCAACATCTCACCAAGCACGTACATGTTAACATAGGCATGATAATACGCATTGTTACCTACAGAGCACAGTTTTCATTTTCTATCAATGTACTTCCCAATTGCCATAATCTTTGTTGCTGAGCAACCAACTCTGTAGCAGATAATAAGCATCAAACATGGCATGAAATGGCCGTAAATGCCACTGATTTTATGCGAAAACAACTTATTCAACTTACTCATTGTTACTTCTACTATGAATCCAGATTCAGAAAAATCAACAAAAACGACAACAACACCCACTGTGACAACTACGTCTTTCGTGGAAATTGATGAAGTAATTTTAACAAAAACAGCTACAGAAATCGATGATTTAATACCATTGGCCAATCAGAAAGGTAAGCAATTAAAACAAGCACTTAAAGCTAGACATATTACTATGATTGCCATTGGTGGTGCACTCGGTACTGGTTTGCTCATTGGTACATCAAAGGCATTGGAAGTTGCAGGTCCAGGTTCTATTCTTATTTCGTATGCCCTCGTTGGCTTCCTTGTTTATTTTGTTATGTGTGCTTTGGGAGAAATGGCATCGTTCATTCCATTACCTGAAGGTTTTGCAGGTTATGCTACGAGATATTGTGATCCCGCGTTGGGTTATGCTGTTGGTATGGCATATCTTTTCAAATACCTTATTGTTGCTCCAAATCAATTAGTGGCAGGTGCTTTGGTTCTTCAGTATTGGATTCCCGCAGAAAAAGTTAACCCAGGTGTTTGGATTACAATCATGTTAGTTCTATGTGCTATTCTGAACTGTCTTGGGGTCAAGGTTTTTGGTGAAGTTGAATTTTGGTTATCCAGTGCCAAAGTTCTAACTGTAGTTGGCTTGATCATAGTTTTATTTGTTATTATGCTTGGTGGGGGTCCAACTAATGATAGATTAGGGTTCAGATATTGGTCAAATCCTGGTGCTTTTGCTCCATACAAGAATATTAGCAATGAAAACACTGCTAAATTTGTTGCATTCTGGTCAGTCATGGTTATGGCAGTTTTTGCTTATTTAGGCACCGAGCTTGTTGGGGTCACTTTTGCAGAAGCTGTGAATCCTAGAAAAGCAATCAAAAAAGCTGTCAAGTTGACATTTTATAGAATTGTCTTCTTCTATGTCTTTTCTATTTTCCTCTTGGGATGCTGTGTTGCATACAATAATACAGAATTGATCAATGCCCAAACAGGATCACAGGGTGCAGCAGCTTCTCCATTTATTATTGCAATCACCAACGCAAAAATCAAAGGATTGAATCATGTTCTTAATGCATGCATTTTTATCTTCATCCTATCTGCGACAAACTCAGACATATACATTGCAACAAGAAATTCATATGGTTTAGCAGTGAACGGAATGTTTTTCAAATGTTTTGCAAGAACAAATAGGTATGGAATTCCATGGATTTCTCTTTTATTAAGTTGTAGTTTCTGTTGCTTAGCATACATGTCATGTTCTAGCAAAGCAACACAAGTATTTGGATACTTCGTGAACGTTGTGTCTATCTTTGGACTTCTCACATGGATATCAATTCTTGTCACTCATCTCTATTTTCTGAGAGCCGTTGAAGCATAAGGATATGAAAGAACAGAGTTCACTTATTATGCACCATTTCAACCCTATGGAACCTCAATAGCATTATTCTTCTGCATTCTTATTGCATTCACCAAAAATTTCACTGTTTTTATTGGTGAGTTTGCTTATAAGGATTTCATCACTGGTTACATTGGAATTCCAGTTTTTCTCATTGCTTTGTTTGGTTACAAATGGAAGTACAAGACTAAGAGTGTAAACCCATACGAAGCAGACTTGGTTACATACAAAGCCCGAGTGGACGAAGAGGAGCTGGAATATTTGGAACAACAAGCCAAAAGCTTAGCACTTGCACAGAAAACCAGCCATTGGTGGTATCGGCACACTATTGGATATCTTTTCTAAAACACATCTTACGTGAGCACACAAGTATAATGAGCACATGAGCATTTTCCGAATCAGGAAATTCCCATTGAACGAAAAATAAATAAAAAAGAAAGAGAGAAATCAAAGTGGTTTCACGTTTCTTACCCGTTTCAAGAATAAATGAACAATACGGTCACGTTGCAGCCGAAACGTAGCGGAGGTCACTTGAATGGTCATTTGCATTCTCGTAGTTTGAATTTAAAACGTTCACTTACTACAACTGTGGTGAACAATCCATTAAGTTCTTCAACGTCACATTTGCATTCGAATGGAAATGGCTCTGTTTCAAGCGCTTCTAATTGCAATCACCTCAGTAAGAGAGCAGTAAAAAGGTCCATTTTTAATCCTCGAGGCCATTTTCGTGGAGAAAGTATTTCGAAATCCAGTTCAAGTATACTGGATTTGCTCAGTGACGAAAGTGATAGCAATGATGAATTAGAAAATGACCATTTGCGTTCACCGACTCAGAATCGAACCAAGCTAAAAAGATATACTTCAATGAATTCATACGAGTCTCAAAATAAGCAGAAGGATACGATAGATACACGCTCTATGAATTCACAATTGAATACCCAACTGAATAAAAAAAGTACGTCAATTGAAGAACATGATACATTAGATCGGTGTATTCCGCTGCCAATGGAGTTTTTCACAACAAATTGTGTTCTTGATAAAACGGGGTTTGAATATGAAGACGGAACTAGTGATATACCCATAATAACAATGACTACGTTCCATTCTATTCTCAAAGCCAGTATGTTGAAAGCAAGTGAACCTCATGGTCGATTCTGCAATGATCTGTTTACGGATTTGGTCATTGTTGATTGCAGATTCCCCTTTGAATTTCAAGGTGGTCATATCGAAGGTGCTATCAATATAACAACAATCAAACAAATGAATGACATGTTCTTCTCAAATGCAGTAACAGGTGTATCGCCATTTGAGTTTACAGAAAAATCACGTAAACTTGTTATTTTCCACTGTGAATTTTCTTCTATGCGTGGCCCGCTCCGTGCTAATCAATTCAGACATTTAGATAGACAGCTTTCAGGTAATCATAATTATCCAAATTTGTATTATCCTGATGTCGTGATACTGCATGGCGGATACAAGTCATATTTTGATAGTTGCACGGATGTTAAGAAGGGTTACATTGAGATGGATCATCCCCAGTATGAAGAAGAGCGGGAAAGAGGTTTGACTCTGCTGCGTGCTGAGAGTCGGACTTCTTTAAAAAGGTAAAAATATGTAGGTATTATATAGGTTATGGCTTTAAAAAAAAGTGTGCATTTAGATATTGAGACTCAGAAAGACATTAAGCGAGCTCAAGAAACATGTTTGAAGACGTAAACCTGTACAGCTTTGCACTTTATGCCTGTATACATTTGAATCTACTTTGTGGAAAATCTCTCCATCGGCTTTTCAGATTCAAACAACAGTTGAGGTATGCCTTTAGCAAACTTTATTTTGTACCGAGACGACTGAAACTTGTATAGAACTGAGTTTGGCCATAATGTATCTCTTCTATCTAACTAAGATCCTTTGATATTTTTCATTTCCATTATCAGTTCTATAATGTCCATCATTTATTAAGCCTGCACTCCCTTCCTCCCTGCTGGGCAACGGGACCAAACGGCCAAAGAGACCAAACAACTTTCCCAACTACCAAACCTTGAGAAATGGGCCCATAAGTATTCGAGTCAATGGAATGCACATTATCACCTTCAACCCAAAGATGTCCAAGTGGAATCAAAACTTTCGACCTTGAATCTGGGTAAGAAGGTCTGATTAAATCATTTGAACATGCTTTAACTCTCTTTGTATATATTTTGTTTGAATCTATTGGTGAGATCATGAAGATAACATCGTTTATTTTTGAATTTGACTTGGCTTTCCATTTCCATACTATAACCCAGGATTTATTTGTGTTTGTGTTGAATGTAGGGGTCATTGAATGGCCCGTGATGATTCCCGTTGAGACAACATGCGTGTTGATTACGTAAAAAACGGGGAAAAAAGAGAGAACCGTGAGCGCTCGCTGCGTAGCCGTGTTCATTGCGAAAACAGAATCGTATAGCGAAGAAAGAGTGTATGGTGGTTGAAAAAAAAGTGTACGAAGTAAGGCTGAAGAACGTGGAGAAAAAGGCCCATGAAGATGCTGAAAACCTAACTAGTGTGAATTTCGGATTGCGACAATGTGAAAGCAACTTTTTTCTGTGAAAATTGACCCAATTGAGGGTCAATTTACCCCGATTAGTAATACTCATGCTGAGCACATTTACAGAACACACCAAATCACTCTCCAAATCCCCTATTAAACTGCTGAAAAACAGATGAGTGTGCTGAGAAAAATTTGGGAATCACATTCATACCAAGTAGTACTAAATTGCTACTACTTACGCTTTTCGTTCTTCATCACACGATCTTTCATAAAATTTCAACATCTCACAGACACACTTTCTTCTTACTAATCCAGAAACAAAACGATGTCTGATGTCCCATTCGAAACAGTTTACAATGCAGAGATGACCTGCGAGGGGTGTACATCAAGTATTACTAAAAAACTTCAATCTTTGCCGGGTATCCAGTCAGTAGAGTGTGATTTATCAACTAAAACAGTCAGCGTGATTGGTACAACACCACCATCAGACATATTGAAAACATTGGAATCGCGTAATGGTATTCTTCGAGGTACTGGGAAATCCAATTCAGCTGCTGTGGCAATTTTGGAGAACTTCGACTCTGATTTAGATCTACGTGTTCAAGGTCTTTGCAGATTTGTTGGTTTATCTAATGGATCAACATTCATTGATTTGAAAATGAGTGGCATTCCAGACGGTAAATATTGTGCCAGTATCAATCAAAGTGGAGATGTCTCAAGCGGTGTTAAATCAACGGGATCGTCTTGGTTCAAACTGGGTGAGATGAATTGTCAAAATGGGTCTTGTTCTTTATTTGACAGTTTCAAGCTCAATTTATGGGAAACCATTGGTAGATCATTAGTTGTTAAGAGTGATACCGCTGGCTTTTGTGGCGTGATTGCTAGATCAGCGGGTGCTTGGGAAAATGATAAGTATGTTTGTTCTTGTACTGGGAAAACCATTTGGGATGAAAAGGTGGATGCTAAGGCCAGAGGTATTGCTTAAACAGCTCTTGAATCATCAATCTGCGAAACGTAGCTGGATGGAAGTGAAATGTCAGATGGTGTTACCAGTTTTCTCTATAGCATGCTTGATATTTATATTGTAATGATCTAGAATGAATAGAGGCTTGGTTCTTTAAAGACTTGGCTAGTCATGACAGTTTGATATCTTGACGACGGTCAGTAATGATTTCACGATCTTCTGAATTCAAAGAAAGATGCCTTTCGAAGTATTGACGTCTCAAGAGCTGAAACATTCTTTTGACCACATCAAAAGCTCAAACAAGTTTTTAACGTTCACAATACAACAAAAGACAAGAGATCAGTACCATGAACGCCCCTCATTGGCCAGATCAAAAGATGAGCACGTAACGTGACTTCAATTGATCAAAAGACACAAAGAAGCAGAAGAAGATAAAAAGCAAATGGTGAACAGAAACTCATATAACTTCATTATCACTTTCCCTATCACGCTGATTAGTTTATTCATGCAAATATTAATGTACAAAAAAGAGAGTATACATGAGTAAATACAGTAAACTTAATATTGTGTATATTTTGACTTAACGTAAGTTGAGAGTAATCATAGAAACGGCGATAAATTTCATAATTGTGCTTTTTGAACCCGCTATCAACTTATACCTTGCTTAATCAACACAATGTTTAACTGTGAACGAATGGTGGAATCAGTACAAAAACAAGCTGGTTCAAACTGTATTTCAATCGGGTTCACATGCAATTCTCGGTTTCCCAATAATCACATGTATCTACTCAATCACAAACTCTACAGGGCCCTTGTTACTGGCCCTAACACCATAATAAAACAAGGAACCAAAAATGCCAAAGAAAAGCACATAGGCCAATAACTTTTTCCAAGGTTTGTTAAGATAATAATCGATGGATTTTTCCCGCTCCATACGCTCATAAACGTAATCGTACTTCAGGTTTCGACTCGTAAGTCTTCCCTTTCTTTTTGGCTTCATTGCAACCGGTATCATATTTGTATATAAAGAAAAAGTGATAGTGAAACTCAAAATATGCTTAGCTAAACAAAATTTAAATAAGTAATAGCAATGAGAAGCAGAGAGGGTTATGGGTACGAAACTTTGGTAACTACTCGCTAGAATTCCTCTCTCACAAATCTATGCATCCTTTTTGGACTCAGTCTTGACCTCGTCGACATGTGCGTCATCATATGCTTTCGCATTGGCTTCATACTGATTTTTGAGAGTTTGCAAGTCACTTTTAGATTTGAGAACTTCGTCGTCCATCCCAGTGTTTTCGACCAAAGTCGCCAATTTGTTTTGATTCCTATCCAAGGATCTAACTAACCAAGACAAGAAAATGAGGGATATTTCACCAAAGATAATAAATGTGTAGATGTACATATTACGTTGAGAGTAGAACTTCTTGGATCTTTTATCCCAAATTGAGCCTGAAGACTTGTTGAATTCAACAATATCGTCGTATTTAAAATCAAATCCCGACCTGATCGAGTCAACTAACGATAGCAAGGTGAAACATGTGAACATTATAGCTATCACTTTGATCTGCTTATTACTGTATGTCAATTCGATCAAATTAACTAAGCCTGTTTTCATTCTAATTGGCAATGGAGCAATCAGAATGGCAAGGAGAGAAATGAGGAAGATCAGTGCGCAGAACGTGATTGTAAGTTGAATTGACATGGCGTTTTGTAAGAAAAGAGTGTGAGCTGGCGCGGGCGGCGTGGTGAAAATTTCCACCAGCAAAAGCAGGGGGAATTTACGTAAGCGGGGGGAAAATCTCAGTACTCGAAGAAAAAACAGTTTGGGGCCGTGAAAGTTGGGCGTAAAAATTTCAATTCGTACGGAGACAAACGATTTTCGGTGAAGAGAATATGGCTTCTTCATAAATTTTTATATTCCACACGAAGGGGCCACATAAAACAATAAGCCCAAGTGAATAACAATTTTGCATGACAGAGAGGCTGTTAGTGTAAATTAAAAGCCGGATTCGTACGGTAAAATACATAAGATGCTTAGCCTTCCAAAAGTGAATAAGTAAGCTTTCTGAAAAGTGTGAACACACTTTTTCCTTCTCACCAGAGCAAAGTTCATTACTGCACAAGTAAAAGTTACTGGACACGTAATTAAAAAATACAAAATGATAATCCAGTAAACAAAATAAAATAAAATAAAATAAAATAAAACAAAAATCAAAATCAACATCATACATTGAAAGCAAAGAATCAACATAGGTGCAAATAAAAAAAACTTAACTTAACTTGAACTTGAACTGAACGTTAAACATAACGTTTTGAAGAGAAAAAAGATTAATACGCAGCGGTATAATCGTAATACGCATATTTGTAATTCATTGGCTGAGAAACTGGCTGTACAGGAGCGACAGGAGGGTATGAGGAGATGGAATTCGAAGCTTGTGCTGGCAAAGATCCTTGTGGATACCCATAATATGCCGGGCTGTATTGGCCTTGCGAAGTGTATGGGACCAAAGGAGGAGTGACATAATAACTACCTATGTTATTATAACCCCCTAATGAAGAGACAACACTTGAAACACTTGAAACACTTGAAGAGAATAACCCAGAATCAGAACAAGTAGAATTGTTAGAAACATAGCTGGAGCTTGAATTGGATCTTGAGGAAAAATATGGATTTGGTGATAACATTGAAGTTGAACATTCCAATTTCAATAACCAAGTTGTCCAGCATGATTCAACTAGGGAATATTGCTGGTATTCATGCAACGCCCATTGGCAATCCAACAACCAGGTTCTTTCCAATGTATTGATCTTGTCCAATGGCAATCCTGTTGCTTCAGCCCAAGATTTATTTTTGAAAGTATTATCATCATTGAACTTGTTTGCCAACACTAGACCAATGATTAACGTTTCAAAAATTTGTGATTCATTGTATAAGTAAAGTTGACCAAGATGATCATCATTATCGATTTTAACAGAAACGTAATGAATACCCAAAAGAATTGTGGATTTCGGTAATCTTGTAGCAGACAAAACACTTTGTAATAATGATTGAAAATGAGGGCTCGATTGTGGATTTGTACATTTAAATAATGAAAATACAATCCATGAACAAAAATTAGACATTGTTAAAATGTCATAATCAAGGTTACTGGCCACTCCGCCAAGATTAGCTGATTGTGAAGACGTCATTCTTATGAACTTAAGGTCTAGATAAATTAATAAATAGAACCAATCACTCGACTCGGCTTTGAAGTAATTTGCTTGAAAAGAAAAAGTGGTGGCGTCTGTTTACAGGATGCCAACGTGTGAAAAATTTTATTCACCAGAACGGGATACTGGAAAAGAAAAACTAGCGAATGACACCAAAGAGCTAGAAGGATTTCAATTACATCAGCATGTTCTCCTTAATTTGCACTACAGATTCTATGTTTTTAGAATCACCATAACCCCGCGGTTAAATTTTTAGAAGCATTTTATTGTTTGTACTCAGCAGCATGACTCAAAAGAAAAGCGAGATTTTCTTTGGGGGTATATATTGGAGCAATGGGATATAGTATAATGATATAAAATACAGCATTATCATGATTGAATTTTTCCAATTTCAACAGTTCAACTCCGAAACACACATGATGGTTGTGTGCCAAATTGACCAAAACGGTAGCGAAGAATGCTAAAAAGCATCTAAAAGCATCATTCAAAAGCGAGAGTGTATATCTACTTGCCAAAAATCCATTGAGCTTAAACCGGAACGTTTCCAAATACTTTTAGAGCGTGAAAACTCTGTTTTAGTGATAAATTTAAACATAACTCAACAAAGAGAAACGGTGCAAACACCACGTTTGTCTTTCTATATACTCCTTGCCAGACGCTACACGCTTAATTTATAATATGTGCAGCACCCTTTCTTGATCCCTTTGAAATTTGATATTTTCTTACTTTTTGTATACGTTTCTCATCCTTCATTGAAATTTCAAATTGATTCTTCTTCACTTGTTTATTCCACTAAACGATGTACGTTGTGCCAGAAAAGGAGCTTTATACGATCATCCAATTGTTTTTCTCCGGTAACCATCACCAAATCGCTCAAATGGATTTGGAAGCGGAAATGGACTTCACAAACACGTTGTATAAACAACAGGCTTTGATGTATCAAAGTAGATCCAAGTTGATTCTTAATGACCCTATGGGCGCTTCACAGTGCATTGAGAGTGGTCTTGCAGAATTGAGTGAAGCTGTTCAAAATGGGCTAATTGATTCCAAAAGTTGTGAATATGTTCACACTGAATGGAACGCATTAAAATCTTATATTAAAGGTGAACTCATTGATAACGGTTCCCTTCGTGGTACTCTTGGTTCAATGTATAAGTTTTTACAGAACGGGACCCCATTGAATAATGATTGTGGTGATAACTTAGAACTCATTGCTTTCCAAAGTATTCTCTCTAATGACAAACAATTGATTGTTCACGCTAAAGATGGTGTTTCAGAAGCCTTGGTTTTGGACTTTGCTTGCTCTTGGCTTGGTATGAGCTTAGATGAAGATGATGGCGATTTCAGTGTCAAAAACTCATATTATTTCTGGGATGAACTCTGTTCTAGTTCAAATACTGCCAACGATAAAACTTGGATTTGTTTGTTGATTTGTCATTTGAAAATGGGTAATTTACAAGAAGCTGAAGAGTGTCTTGAAAGATTACAAGGAGAAAGCGAAGGTTCTATTGTAGCCCAGATTGCTATTGCTGCCATTAGAGGGGACGAATTGAAGAGAGAAGAGTTAACAGCTAAAGTTATGCAGTTGTATCCACAAAGTGCGTATGCTAGAGATGTGCAAGAAAAACAAAGGTTATTTGATGACATTGTTGCCGGTGCATAAAGTGACGGTCAAGCTGATATATCACCAGCATATCACTGTATAAGTTAAAATTCATTAGATGTGAGAAGAAATGCGTAATTTGAGCAGCTCTCGTGGCTCCGTAATGCCCTCTATCGATGAATTAGACTTGGATAGCCTCTGGTTATTTTTTTGTTGTGCTAAGCCGGTATACAATGAATGGTGAATGCTTGTACTATTAGCTTTAAGAAATCAATATACACTCAAGCAATACTAAAAACATCGGAGTATAACCTTGAATTTAATGTTCAAAATCGACAGCGGTAGTTACTAGTTAATAACTTCCATTTCAAAACTATGTGCATATCTTAAAGGTGAAATAATTACTATAATAGACGTGTTGAAAAATGGTTTAAATTGTAGAATGTCATTCCAGGGTTTGAATTGTAGAATTTCATTTCAAAGTTCAATTTGTAAAATGAAATTCTAGGACCATCAATTTATAAGCTAAAATCAACACTGTAGCTTTTTGGGGACTGTTTAATTCACCTCATCTTTATGATCTGTTTAGGATATCTTGTAATGACAAATGACATTACAACTAAAGCCATAATTTGGTGACTTCGCAATCAAAATGCATTGTTTTTTGTACTCAAAATTCTGTGTTAATTCTCTGACACCAGATATAAAACACAATTAGCCTCATATCAACTTCTATAAAACAATATTTGGAAACTCAATTAAATAGTCCGAAAAACACAAGTAAAGCTTTCAAAAGTTACCACGTCGGCCATCACATTACATTCCCACCAATCACACTTTTTTCCGGTCCAAACCACACATCGTTAGCCAACTCTCTTATCGTGAAGTACATATTTAGTGCACATAAAATAATTTTAAAGTGTGTCACAAAAGCACCTCCATTTTAACCACAGCTTACGTTCCACAAATTGTCTTTGCTTTCATCACTCCCCTTTCCTTTTTCTCTTTCAAACAACACCAATCACGCCTTGCATTCCATCTACTTTCAACTTCCCCTCGCGCTCCCCTCTTATCCCCTGTCAAAATTTCACTACTTTTTCTTATCACAGCTCATCTCTGCACCTGTTCTTCTTTTGAATTCTCATGTTTCAGCTTGAATTTGACGATAGTATTGTTTTTCTTGGTTTTCTGCTGGCTTCAATAGGCACCTTGATTATTCTAGCAACATGTATTCTTTTTCTAGCCACAAATGACGCCTCGAAAACGCCAAATGTCCCTGCACAATTACAAATAACAAACACCAGTCTCAATAACGTCAGTGAACGGGACAGAGAGCGCATATTAGCATGGATGAACACACATGAGCCTCAGTTGGTCTTGAATGAAATAAGTACCATCGAAATAACACCAGAATTGATTACAATTAGAGACAGGGGAATAGAGGCATTTGAGTTTGATTCATGGAATGCAGATGTGACCACGCCATTACTGAATTTCAATCAATTGACTTCACCATTCATAATTCAAGATAAACTTGATGTGTTTTTCAAATCTTCGTCTTGTACGAAATTGAATTTACCATTGCCTGTTCAAAATAGAAGAAATGACACCACTTATTTCGAAGTCAAGGTGATGGAGAGTGATCCTAAAGCGGATATATTTATTGGGCTAAGCACCCTCCCGGTTCCACATTGGATTCAGCCGGGGTTTTTTCCATATTCTCTGAGTATTTCATCAAATGGATCGTTGTATACGAACGGATCACCAGGGTCCCCAATCAAGATCTTACCTAGTATAAAACGTGGCGACGTTGTTGGCATAGGAATGAAGTTCGTCAAAGGTACGATCTTTGTTTCTTATAATGGACGATCAGTACTGGAAATAATTCATGGTGTGAACTTCAAACTCTATCCTTGTATTGGATCGACCGGTTTAGCTAATGTCAGTGTTAACTTGGGCCAATTTGGGTTTGTTTTAATTGAAGCTAACGTTAAAAAATGGGGGTTTTGCGAAAACTCCAATGAGGGAGTTATTGGTGCTCCTCCAGAGTATGGGAAGGGTATGAAGGGTGATGTGGTCATTGATAAAGGGGATGAATTGCCTCCTGAGTATCCTGAGCTGGGCTTTTTTGCAAAACATGGCGCTTCATAATAATCAGCGCAAAGCAGAGAGCGAGATGAGATGCAAAGACGTTTTGAAGGGCATACAAGAATTTGTGGTCAAAGAAGAGAGTTTATCAGGCATAGATAAATATCTTAGTGTGTGAATATTAATGAGCAAACACAATCACACTAAGAAAAAGGAGTTGGATCAAATAACCACTCACCAGCAGCAGTTACTGTTTTGCATGAACCACCTTTCATCATATGCTTTGTTGTATTTGAACTGTTTCCAGTCAGAGCAAGTGTTAGAGAATGACAATAAAAATCCATTACAATTTGCATACAGAGCCTAGTTGTTTCAATTTTCCACAACCCAGCACACTTTGTCCTATTCCTCTTCAACGCACTTTTCGAGAATTCAATGACATCCATGCTGAGCTAAAAATGAATCAAACACAAATTGCCATTCCCAGTGAGCAACATGTTACTTGTTAAAAAAGCAGTTCATCTTCATTATTTTATTAATAATTCCAATCAATCACCACTCACCCTACTGTTTCAGCTCCTCGATGAAACAAAAAAAACTGAATCAACTACAAATAGAACAATAATCAAAAATAACTCTGACGTCTACATTAGAATTCCTTTTCAACGCACTATGACCTTCAAATAAACAAGAAACAATCCCAACCACAATACTATTTACCCATGCTCTATGAAACACTCATTTCCAACCTTTTCCCAAACCCGTTTGAAATCCCATCCCAATTCGCAAATCACTACTCCGAAGCCTAATTTGAAGCTAGAAACACCAATTCTTTGATTTTCTTTTCCATCTCATTCCAAATGATCCGCAAGGGTTTCTCCGTTCTCCGAGCTCAGCATGTTCCCAAAAGGTGCTTTATTTTCAAAACAACTCTCAACCCCGCCTTTTAATTTTGACTGTGCTGAGCAAAAAAGCCGTTTTGAGTTTACAAAATAGCGGGAATTACGGGCTCGGTGTGGGCTTTTGGGTTCATTTTTTTGCCATTATGTAGCTCCCACGTGGCTTTAGCTTTTGGTTCAAATAATGGCTTCAAATTCGTGCTCTGGTCCCCTCTTTTACCCACATTTCAACACTCACCCGGCTCGATCTTCACCGAATTGGGTCCCCAGCTTTGAAAAATAAAATCTCGACTCAAATTACTTTTTTGATTACACCACTTAGCACCACTTTATTCTCATAAAAGAATGTTAAGAACTCAATTGAGATCCACTTTTGGCTTAATTAAGCCTCAACTCCGTTTGTCTCTTAGAGGCTATGCTTCTTTCCCTCCTCACGTGGTTGTTAACATGCCGGCCCTCTCCCCAACCATGACTGAAGGTAATATTGTTAAGTGGCACAAGGCTGTCGGTGATAAGCTTTCTCCAGGTGAGTCGATTGCTGAAGTCGAAACTGATAAGGCTGCTATGGACTTTGAATTCCAAGAAGATGGGTTCTTGGCCAAGATCTTAGTTGGTGACGGTGCTCAAGAAATTCCAGTTGGTAAGCCAATTGCTGTCTATGTTGAAGAAGCTGGCGATGTTGAAGCTTTCAAGGATTTCACTGCCGCTGATGCCGGTGAAGCTCCTGCTGCTGCTGCACCTGCTGCTGAAAAGACCGCAACTCCAGCTGAACCAAAGACAGAAGCTGCTCCTGCCTCCACTCCGGCCGCTTCTTCTTCTTCTGCTAAGGTTGCTGCAGGTGACAGAATCATTGCTTCTCCTTTAGCTAAGACCATTGCACTTGAAAAGGGTCTTTCACTCAAGGGTGTTGCTGGTTCTGGTCCAAACGGTAGAATTACCGTCAAGGACTTGGAAAACATCAAGCCAGCTGCCAATGCCACTGGTTCCCCTGCTGCTTCAACTGCTGCATTCATTGACACTCCACTCACCAACATGCGTAAGGTCATTTCCAAGAGACTCACCGCTTCTAAGCAAGGTGCTCCAGACTACATTGTTTCATCTAAGATCTCTGTTGGCAAACTCCTCAAGCTTAGAGCTTCTCTCAATGCATCAGGCGAAGGTAAGTACAAGCTTTCAATCAACGACTTGTTAATCAAGGCCATTGCAAAGGCTTGTCAACGTGTCCCAGAAGTTAACGCCAGTTATCTTGAATCCGAAGGTGTTATCAGACAATACGAAGCAGTCGACGTTTCCATTGCTGTTGCCACCCCAACCGGTTTGATCACCCCAATTGTCTTCAATGCCCACAGTAAAGGCTTGGAAACCATTTCTAAGCAAGCTAAAGAATTAGGTAAGAAGGCCAAAGAAAATAAGCTCCAGCCTGAAGAATTCCAAGGTGGATCTATCACCATCTCCAACTTGGGTATGAACCATGCCGTTTCTATGTTCACCTCAATCTTGAACCCTCCTCAAAGTGCCATCCTTGCTATTGGTACTGTTGAAAAGGTTGCTGTTCCAGACAAGGCCAACCAATTTGGCTTTGTCTTTGACGACGTCGTCACCATCACCGGTACATTTGACCACAGAGTCGTCGACGGTGATCTTGGTGGTGAATTCATGAAGGAATTGAAGAAGGTTGTTGAAAATCCATTAGAAATGTTGCTCTAAAAGAGCCCAATGGGTCTAAAACCACGCCACCTGTTTTGTGGCTCTTGATTTCACCTCTACCGTGTGCTTAGTTATACTGATGCCTAGTTTTATATACACTGTGTATCTGCTCGAATGTTGAATTACAACAACGAAATCGAGTCATATCGATCGCGTCTCAAGCTTCGTAGATGACTCACAATCGCTACATTTGTTTTATCTGCCATCTATCGCTTTTCCAACACCCACTCCGCGAGTAGAACAAGCGTTTTACTTAGAATTCTTTCATGAGCAACTTTTCGGTGTACAAAAATTTTTCATCTCCAATCCAACACTCTTTCATCAATATAACGATCAACATGGCTGGTTTAAATTTGAGTGAAGAAAACAAGGATAGATTTAACGCTGTCTTCGCAACCGCACAACAAGCTGCACACTACGCTTGGTTGCCTTTTGTCATTTACCTTGGTTGGGCATCCACCCAAAACAAGCCTGACGTCATTTCCTTGCTCTCTCCATTGCCTTCTGTCTAAGTCTGCACTAGAAGTAGCAACGTATCTCTACGTAGAGCTTCTCCTCATGACTGTATAGCTTGGACTGATTTGACTGATTCTGTATATACTATATATTGCTAAAGAACCCCGTTTAATTGCTGTTTCAACACGCGCTGTGTCTTGGCCAATGGTAACCCCACCACATTCGAGTAATCACCCGCAATGTGGTTGAACAAGGCTCCTCCTTTGCCTTGAATTTTGAAACCACCCGCAACGTCCATTCCCTCGAGTGAGTTCACGTAAGAACGCAAGTCCTCGAGGTCGAGCCATGGGGCAAGATAGCAGTCTGTGGATTCTACAAAGGACTCACAGTGGTTTGTTTCCGTGTTGAAAACGTCCACCGCCGTCATCACGGTCACGTGACCTGCCTCTTTGAATATCATCAACATGTCCAGATTTGACTTTAGCGAGTGCGGTTTCTCGTACACGGTGCCATTACAGACCACAATTGTGTCTGCGGCGACTAAAATTGCTTTGCTCAACGAGAAATTGCTCTTCACCCATTCAAGCTTACCTCTACTGGTTTCCGAGACATAAGCTTGTGGGCTTTTGTCTGCCTTGGAAACGTTTTCTACAAACTCACTAGGGATCACACGCGGTGTGTATCCGATCTGTCTCAGAAGTTCTAATCGGCGTGCGGAGTTGGAGCATAATACGACGTCCATTGGGTGTGATATGAAGAAAACAGTGCTTGTGTAGCCGATAGTACGGGGAAAAATGTTTGCCCCAGAAAAATAGATAAATGCTAGGCCCACAAAAACATTGCTTCCCACGATAAGTACTGGGGGAATATTGGGCCCAGTAAAAATTGCACCCGGAAAATTATTTGCTGTAGAGGAAGAAATATTAGGCCGCGTAAAAAATTGTGCAGTACTGGGGTAATCGGGGTGGAAATATTGCTCCTAGCCATTGGCCTTTCAATCGAAACGCTCTTTTCAGTAGCAACCATTTTTGATAGCGTCCAATTAGAATTGAATCAGCGAAAGAGCATAATTAACCATAATTGAGTCCTTGGCAAATATATCATCAATGAAAATTCCTCTCCCCCCACTCCGCCGTAGCAATTACTGGGAAGCAAAAAATAAGTTTTTTCACTGCATTCCCAGGTTTGTTAGAAGCAAAAAAATATTTACGCCCGCTCAAGTTTTTTCACTGCGGTCAAATACTGCACTGGTTTTATATTCCCAGGTTTGTTAGAAGCAAAAAAATATTTACGCCCGCTCAAGTTTTTTCACTGCGGTCAAATACTGCACTGGTTTTATATTCCCAGGTTTGTTAGAAGCAAAAAAATATTTACGCCCGCTCAAGTTTTTTCACTGCGGTCAAATACTGCACTGGTTTTATATTCCCAGGTTTGTTAGAAGCAAAAAAATATTTACGCCCGCTCAAGTTTTTTCACTGCGGTCAAATACTGCACTGGTTTTCTGGACTGCTTATAGCAGGATGAAATTTATATTCCCAGGTTTGTTAGTGGTCTCTATGCCGCTTACAGCAGGCAAAAATATTTATTTTTCACATCACTAGTATACCCATATTGAATCCCCGGCGGCCTTGGAATTATTACACGCTCAAACGAATTCTCACGTCCGCCCAGTGATCGAAGGAAAAAAAATTATGCCCGTAGCACCGACTTTACTGGGAAAAAATACTTTGCCCCCTTGCCTCTACTGTGGAAAAAATATTCCCCCCGTACTGCTGCGTTCACTACTTTACTGGGAAAAAACACTTTGCCCCCCGTACTACTGCCGTAGGTCTCCCCCAGCAGCTTCTTGTGACATCCTTTACACTACTTTACTTTATATAAAACACAAACCAATGTGGCGCAGCGTTGGCTCGCTCGCTCAGATCGCACCCATGTCCCAGTCGATCCCCTTGGCCTTCAACTTCTCTTGCTTCGCCTTCACGTTGGCCTCGTGCTGAAGTTGCAGCTTCTCAAGCTGTTCCACAGACTTAGGAGCGTTGTTTTTGAGAGCATTGAGTCTGCTCCAGTCGACCTTTCTGAATCTCTTGTTCGCACCCTTGAAGAGGTTTTCGTGGACCTTTTCTGGAGCCATCACAGAACATTTAAGCTGGTGGCCCATGAGAAGATAGTTGTCCATAGTTTCAACAGCAATTTCAGCAACTTTGACGTCTGCAAACTCAATGAAAGCATAATGTTTTGACTTACCCGTCTTCTTGTTTCGCGAGAGTCTCAAACGGGTGATGTCACCAAACTGCGCAAAGTACTTATTCAATTCGTTCTCTTCAAATCCATCTGGAAGTCTGCCGATGTAGATAACACCGTGCGTGGTCTTGGCGGTTTTCGCAGACTTGACCGCAGCAGTGGCTGTGGTGATCGAATGGCCTGCTTTCGAAACAGTGGAGCTACTAGATTCTTCAATTTCGTGGATCTCACCTTCTGATTCCGATTCTGCTTCTGACTCAACTTCGTTCTCTGATTCCTCAGAATCTGAAGATGGAAGCTCAAATTCTTCAACAGCCGCTTCTGGCTTTTCTGCACTCTTTTTCACAGACTTTGGAGCCTTAGAAGACTTGGCACTTCTGGTTTTTATAGCCATTTTCTGATCTGCTCTGTGATATTAAGAGAAAATAGAAAAATTTCAGTGAAAAAAAAAAAAATTTATATGTATAAAAGCATAGAGAGCAAAATTGCTCAGCAGGAGCATGTGGCGAGATCAGGTCCAAATTGAATAACCAAAGTGTAGCCATATGAAATATGCTTTGTCCGAAAGTTGTGCCGTTTTGGATAGTTTTTGAACTATTTTATCACACCACCTTCAAATTTCACTTCAATCTTGAATTTTTCACCACACAAGCACCCCATTTTCTTCTTCAAAAGCAATGAATTTTCTTATCTTGCGCGCTCCACGGGCGTTTTCGCCGCTTTTAAGGCCACTAGCCTTGAATAAGCCGTTTGTGCGCACATTCTCATATCAAAAACCGCTTTTTCAGGCCAACAATCTGCCTTCTAAGGACACTTCTAGTACGCCAATTTCACATAAACTTTTCCAACAACAGCAAGTTATCTCACGTCGTGTTCCAGGTGAAACAAGCCAATCAAACTCGCTGGAGTCCCGATTTCCATCTTCCCTCAACTTAGAAAAAGAAGCAATGCCAACGTTATTACCAAGACCAGGTGTTCCAGAACCAAATAGATATCCATTAAACAAGCTTATGTCATTATTAGAGTCTAAAAATGAACCTGAATTGATTTATGAAGCAGAGCCACATAAGTTGTGGTTTGTCTTTTCATATTGTTTTGCACTGGTGTTCATTATGTATGCAATTAATGCATTTACAATTGGAAATCAACTCGCTTGGGGAATGTATGAAGATAATGAAATGAAATTAAGTGAACTTCATAAGAATTTACAGTTGGGATTACATATGATAATTGTCACAGTCCTTGCTTCATTACCATTCATGGCAGGTGTGGCATTCATATTTGCTCCAACCAGACTCATCCGTCGTATTTGGTATTTACCAAATCATTCAGCTGGTGTTTCAAGACCTGACGGTCAAGCTTTCATTAGATTCACAACTCATCCCCTTTTACCTAATAGACCAACACCTGTTTACACTCTACCTTTAGGTGATTTGCAAAAATCAATCACAACTAAGGTTTATTCTGGTAAAGGCTTCTATGGTTCAAACGATTCTTCCTTCTTTTTCTTTTTGCGTCAACAGGGATCTAAAATACCTTTTATTGTTGATAGAAAGGGATTTTATTGGGGTGATGGTAGAGTTTTTGATGTTCTCTTTTCGAATGACTCCATTGATAAGGTTGAGCAAAGTAAGAAAGTTGAACAAGTTTTTGCTGAAATGATCAAAGAGAATAAGCTCAAAGAAGCACAGTTGAAAAAGGAACATGGGCTTGGTTGGAGACAAAAGGCTCAATTTGAATTGATGAAGGAGGACATTAGTGCTCTCAAGACGAAATTGATGGGTGATGAGAAGAATGTTGTTGTAAAGGATAAAGAGTCAGACAGCAAGACTATTAAGAAAGATTAGTGAGAGTATTTGTATATAGAAATAATTATAAGTTTGGTATAATTTTACATAAATCAAGCAATTGATTATCTTAACGTACTGTTGAACACAAAAACATAAGCCATTTTTGAGAAGAATAAATGCAAACATACCTCAAGCTTAAGCCCATTTTCTATTTAACAAGATCATCAGTACTGAAGCATTATCTGATAATCTCACTTTTGGTGATACTTTTACTTACTATAATTGATGAATTCTTCAATTGATCAATTATACTGCAATTCCAAATCGCAACTTGCCCTTTGCTTCCACCTATTGTCTACTAGTTAGCAATACATCAACTCCACAAATCCCTCTTCATTCCCTTTATAAAACTCCACAAATTTTCTGCCAGCACCTCTGAACCTAAACCCACAAATCTTAACATCACCTGCAGACTTGACCAAATCCACCAATCCAAGCTTAGGCAACCAATTTATCCAAAAAGAGCACATAAGATCCACTTCGCAAACGCTGAATTCATCAAATGATTTAATAACGTAAGAATCCACTGTATTTCTTTCTTGTCTTCTAATTTCAACAATGAGATTTTTGAAAACGTCAAAATGAACTCCCGATTCATATTGGAAGTACTGTTTAAGCTCTTTAGCAACTATTTGAGTGATTCTTTCGTCATAGAGACAAATTTGATGTAAGTTCATGGAAGTAAGTTGGTTGACTAAAGCCAAATATGAGTTTTGAGTAGGACTGTTTGTAAATATCACAACATGTGTCAAGTCTAAAGTTCTGAGTGCATTCATAATAGACTTATATTGACAAATACCGCAGTCGTTGCTTCCTTTGACCCATAACTCACGTAATGATTGCATTCGAGGAATGAGATATGCTAAAACAGTTGTTAATTGGCCATCACATGGGGTATTTTTATGTGAATGCTCGTAGATTTGTAACGATACCCATTTTAATTGATTAAATGGTACAAAATGAGAAAGTTGATCACATATTTCACTTTGATTGTTGTCGAAAAAACAATGTTTCAATTTTAGCTTCGTTAAACTCCTCAAGGGCACATCCAATGCTTGGAAAAAGGCAAACCATGTTGGTTTTGTAAGGTAATTGAAATCATTTTTGTCATATTTCAATTGCAGCTCGGTCAGTTGGCCTGCAACACAAGTTAATGACTTTGCAAGTGAAGCCAAGTGATCTTCTGTGTTTTCTTGAAACAACACTCTCAAACGTTGAAGTGATTTCAACGACGTAAAGTCTAGAGCGAGGGGTTTATCATTAGTGTATATCATCAGTTTGAACTCCCTAAGGCGAGTCAAAGCACACGACTGTAACATCATTTGAACGTTTTTCAAAGGAAAGTAGGGGACCCAAAGTTGAGTTAAAGAGGGACACAAATTGATCAACAGTTGTAGGCAATCAAATAAAGACATACAAGAAACGTCCATGTTTAAATCTTTGACCAAAGACATTTCTTCATAACTGAGAATGTCACTTAATAAATTATCCCAAACACATCTATCAATATCGAGCCTATCAAAAGGATTAGGTTTGATTTTACTTTCTAATTTGACAGATTTGACAATACCACCTAGACTCTGTTCGCGCAATATCGTGTATAGCATTACTAGCATCGACTTGAAAGATCTAATTTGGGTTTCATGCAAATGCCCAAACCAATGATCTGTTTCTAAAGATTCATCTTTAAAGTTCATGAAATGGTTCTGAATAACTTCTTCATCTGCGTCCGCCTCTGCTTCTCTTTGATCCATAATCCTGATATTTTTGTACACTTGGAATCGACATTTAGCATGCAAAGTCTTACTAGTAAGACATAAGTTGATAATATCGGCAGTAAGTAAATGAGAGCAAATAGAGCCTAAAATTTCCTGAGAAAATGAATTTATCGACAACCGATTGTTTTCTGTGTACTTAAATGGTTCAGAGGTGTGTATTTCTCTTTTATTGGGCCTCTTTCTGACATACATTTCTGCTTTTAGACATAAAAAAGATAGCCGAAATTTTGAAATTTTTCAGTTCGTAAAAATACGCTCAGCACAAATCTTTGTTTGAGTAGAGAAGTTCTCCACCGGCTATTTTAAACCATTGTCGACCATTCGGATGTGCAAAAAGTGTTTGGATAAATTCAAGCACAATTTTTAACTCTTTATGTGCCAAAATCCGAGGTAAATGGCCAGAAAAGACAAATTCTTGAAGCATTGAGTGGTCTGTCGAAAAGAAAAGAGTTGCTAGTTCGAAGACTTTTTCCCATGGCAAGCCATTAGAAAGACGGTACAAAAGCGCGGGAAGAATGGCCTGGTGCAATGCTGCCTTTTCGTGTGGTTTTAAGTCAGAAAAACGGCTAACTAGCAGACTAATTTCACTTGAACTTTTCAATGAGTACACTATGGACAAGACTGAAGAGTTCAAATTGACCGCATTCAATCCATCGTCTAACTCGTCCGGACTTTCAGCGTACTGTTGTAAAAGCTCGGTGCGTATTGTGATGCTTTCGTCTTCTTCTTCGGCAAAGTATTCCATGTACTGAAACAGATTTCGCTTATGAGAAACTTTCACCCAGTTGTGAGCCATAAGAGTGTTTGTGGAAGGACGATGATCGGGGTCAATGCTGAGACAAGCAGCTATAAACGCTCTGCAATTTCCCACCGTGTCCCTAAGCAGCTTTTCATTCGATTCCAGCTGCGAAATCAGATGCATTGCCGTGGCATAACCGTATTGATTGAATGGAGTCTTACCATAGAGCATTTCGATGATGCAAATACCAAGAGCCCATACGTCGCATTTTGTGTTGTAAACACGCTGATGATCATGTAAAAATTCGGGAGCAAGATAGTACACACTTCGCTCGTGATTGGAGCCTCTTTCACGGTTGTTTTCAATGAACATAGAAGACCCAAAATCGCATAGCTTGATTCCAGACTTGAAAATTAGCAGATTTGCACATTTCACATCACCATGAACAATTCCTTGACTATGTATAAAATCCAGAGCAGTAACTACCTGTGATGCAATAATTTGAGTCTCCATCAAACTCAATTTGGTCCTTTTTTGAACTAAGCTACTGACTGAACCCAAAGAAGCATATTCTAAAACCAACAAAGACTCATTTGAAGTTGAAATGTCCCATATCAGTTGAACAACAAATGTTGCCCCATTAAGCTTAGCTAATATCTTACCCTCATTACTGGAAACGCTCTTTTTACTTCGTTTTAATGCATAAACACTACCTCGATGTCGTACTTTAAACACTTGGCCGGAACCGCCCTGACCGACCTTATTTAAAATCGTAAGCTCTGAAAGCGTGGGTACATGATCGAATTGAGCAAAAGATTCGTCATTGGGACCTTCAACGTACTTGGCCAGCCGAGAATCAAACATAGATTGAATAAAAGAGTGGTTGATAGAGAAAATATATTTTTCACTACATATCTGGCATATTTGAAGATAAGTAAAAAAGTGAAAGAAGGGAAGTAGAGAAGCCGGATATCAGTTTACGCAATGGTACGGTTATATTTAGTGTTTTTACAGCTTTTTTTGTGCGATTTATTTGCATGTTCAGATCGTTTACTGGTCTATGATATAAAATACACTGTAAGGTTCGCTTCGTGCTTAAATTATGGCTTACATCTACCAGAAAATCTTGGGTACAATGAACAATCTCTCACAGTAAACCTGTTACATAACCAAGCCAAGATTCTTTCAGTACCTAAACCATACCCACCGTGAGGACAAGTACCGTATTTTCTTTGATCAATGTACCAGTAGTAAGCTTCAGGATCAATGCCTTCTCTCTTGAACCCAGCAGAAAGTTCGTCCACGTCGTCAATACGCATAGAACCACCAACAATTTCACCAACAGTTGGCATGAGAACATCAACAGATTCGGTAACTCTTGGATCATCCAAACATCTCTTCATGTAGAATGACTTGATTTCAGCAGGGAATCTGTTCAACAAAATAGGAACACCGATGGTGTCAGTCATTTTTCTTTCAGCAGCTTCGGCAATATCATCACCAAACTTGAATGGTTCACCTTCTTCGTTTGGAATACCGTTTTCGTTCAACCAGTCAATAGCTTCAATGTATTGCATTCTCTTAAATGGGGTTTGTGGTGCAACAAATCCTGGGTTCAATTGCTTAACAAGTGGGCCGGCAATTGGGTCTTCCAAAACATATTGCACGGATTTAGTAAGAACGGTTTCAATGTGTGTGAGGAAAGATTCAAAGTCAATGAATGCAAGTTCAGCTTCAACATGTGTGTATTCAGAAAGATGTCTTCTGGTGTGAGACTTTTCAGCTCTGAATGATTCTTGGATACAATAAACATCACCAAGAGCAGGTAAACAAGTTTCAAGATACAATTGGGAAGATTGAGTTAAGTATGCTTCTTCGTTATAGTAACCCATTTTAAAGAGGGTTGAACCACCTTCAACTTGAGTTTGGACCATACATGGTGGAGTAACTTCGCAGAGGCCTTCTTCATTGAAGACTCTTCTAATGGCACCGAGGAATGATGCACGGACTTTCATGACAGCAGAAAGAGATTCACCTCTGAGAGCTAAGTGTCTTCTGTCAAGTAACAAAGTTGGATCAGCATCTTCAGTAATTTGGTTAGTGAATGCATCTTTACCGGCAGGAGCTAAACCAACAACTTCATAGTAGTCAACGTCCAATTCAACTCCACCAGGAGCAGACTTACCTTCTGGAAGCTTCTTGATGGTACCCTTCACGGAGATGGTGGATTCAACAGTAAGCTGGGAAGTTTGATAAGCGTTTGCAAGGTCGCCAGAAAGAACACATTGAACAAATCCACTACCATCTCTGAGAACAATGAAAGCAACACCCTTTTGAACACGTAAACGATGGATCCAACCTTGGACAAGAACACGTTCATCAATGTGTTCACCAATTGACTTCATCTTAATCTTAGTAGCCTTCACAAGGGTTTCGTCTTCAACAATTGAAATCTTCATAGAAGCGAGAAGCTTAGCGTTATCTTCTGCGGCCTTGGCTTCAGCGGCAGCTGCTGCTGCTGCTGCCTTTTCTTCTTTCTTCTTAAGACCATCAACACCCTTCTTAGCCTTCTTCAAAGCAGAAGGTGAGATTTCACTGTAGCCAGAGGTTTCGCCATCGTCTTTGAAGACATGAAGAGTGGCATCAGGATGGGAAAAAAGAGCAAAAGCTGGGGTGGAATATGGGGAATCTTGGGAGCCGCTTTGTGCGCTTGAATCGGACCCTGTAGTTGGGTTGACGTAGATAATAGCCATTTTTTTAGAAAGAGAAAGTCATATTCGAAGAGGGACTCTTAAAATTTTTCATTTTGTGAGTCAAAAAGATATGCTCAGCAATATATGGCAATTGATCCAAAGAAGAAGTTTTTTTTAACCAGGTTGAGTATAGTCAGTCGATAGAGGTAATTTTTCTGATCCATGGGGTTAATTTTGGGGTTAAAAGGGGCTTGGAAATGTTAATTTTTCACTGATACAAATGTCTTCAAAACTTGATTTTCACTTGATGTTATCAAAATGGCATTTCCAAAAAACAAAAATAGATGGGTGACTCTTAATTGCTTCACAATTAGGTGGTTTTTTTGCTTTAAAAGTCACAATTTTACGACCTCTTCTTTTCAACTTCCTACATGACGAAAAATAGCTCATGAGTCAGCATTCATAAATTTTGCTAAACCGGCGACTTCATTTGAAATTTGAAGA
Organism: Saturnispora bothae; assembly: GCA_030462855.1. Taxonomy (NCBI): domain Eukaryota; kingdom Fungi; phylum Ascomycota; class Pichiomycetes; order Pichiales; family Pichiaceae; genus Saturnispora; species Saturnispora bothae. The sequence continues at coordinate 50,705 of JAKVQQ010000020.1, read as the reverse complement.
AACCATTAAACATTGAAATATATTAGACCAATTTTTGAATACTCCAATCACCTGCCATATGATATTGATTGTAGTCTGAATTGTAACTCATCTATAATAGGATTAAAGTAGGTAGTAACTGTTTTAAAGTGACCTAACTGTGGCTATTTTTTTACGTATGCTCTGTTACTAACTTTAGCCGTGCTGGAAGTTCACTATTGCAATCAGGAACTGAATTCTATTTTTTACTCTTTTTGCTGAGTAATTTTTACCAGCTTCGATGAACACACCGTAAACTGTCCTAAAAGCCTCCAAACTTCGCCATTATGGTAATCCCAATTCTTTCACTCACTCTATATGTCATTGTGGCTTCAATCCTTTTTGGTCCCCCATATATCCTTCTTACTTATAAAATTTCCATACAAAAATTCATTCTTCTCTTGTCTACCACTTTCTTTTCCATGTCCCGCAAATTGAGCACCATAAACAAGCTTCGTCGCCCTAGTGCGTATCTCAAACTTGGCTGTGATCCTGCAAACATCCCAGCAACTAAAAATACAAAACCTCGCGAGCTCAAATCAGGGTTTTGGTCTCCTACAAAGCCCACTCCACGATCAATGTACACTCCAATCAGTATATCACAGAAATCACTTGGAGATCTCAACATTGGCATCGATGACGCCGACTTATCTTCTTTGACCACGGGCCAAGGCATTGAGGGGTTCTCTATGGCTTATGCCGGGTATCAGTTTGGTCAATTTGCTGGTCAATTGGGTGATGGAAGAGTTATAAATCTGTTCAACTTGAATGGTGAAGAAGTTCAACTAAAGGGGGCTGGAATGACTCCATTTTCTAGATTTGCAGATGGTAAGGCAGTTCTAAGGTCCAGTATTCGTGAATATCTCATCAGTGAGTCTTTGAACGGGGTGAAAATCCCGTCAACTCGTGCTTTAAGTCTTGTTGGTTTACCAAACACTCTGGCACAAAGACATGGCTTGGAAATGTGCGCGTTAGTAAGCAGATTCTCCCCAACGTGGATTCGTGTTGGTCATTTTGATCTTTGCCGAATGAGAGGTGATAAACAAGAGCTCGAAGCTCTTTGTGACCATGTTATTAATGATGTCTTTGATAATAAGTGGTCCAGTGAAATTCTGAAAATGCACTCCTCGGGGTTCGAATTGACGTCTTATGATAAACTCTTTTTCGAGATAGTCTTGAGAAATGCCAAATCAGTGGCTCAATGGCAGGCGTATGGGTTTTTAAATGGGGTTTTGAATACAGACAATACTTCCATCATGGGACTTGCAATGGACTTTGGTCCTTTTGCCTTTATGGATGCGTTTGATCCTAAATTTACCGCCAATTCTGAAGACCATGCTGGTGTTTATTCGTTTGAAAGAATGCCTTCTGCTGTGTGGTTCAACATGTTAAAGTTGGGTGAGTCCATGGCCAGTTTGCTAGGTGGTGAATCTGAGGACGTTGAGTCGATGATCAAACGTGCTGGATCAATGATCAACGCTTCTGGTGAACTTTTCGAGAAAGTTTACATTGATTCGTACTTGAAGTTCATGTGTGAAAGATTGGGAATTACTCCTCGATCAGAAGATCATTCTCAGGTCCTGGGCATCTTGTTTGAAATGCTTCAGCGGACCAATGTGAGATACAATGATTTCTTTGTTCAATTGCAGGAATTGAAAGTCTACGGTGAAGATTGGGATTACGATCTCCATGCACGTGAATTACTAGAGAAGGCTAAGGGTGATGTCACGGAGGAAACCATTGGGGAAATGAAATCTTTCTTGGCTTCTTTCAGATCAAGGGTCTTAGATGAAGGCATTAGTGACGAACAAAGATGTGCCAAGGCAGCTAACGTTAACCCATTGTTTGTGCCTCTGAATTGGATGTTGCAGGAGGTGATTCAGTATACGGAGGACAAGTTAGGTGAAGTCAGAGATGGCAAGGAACCGGATGATGTTGGTAAGTATGTGGACAAGATGTTGAAGATGGTCAGTTATCCTTATGATCGAAAGCTGTGGGGGGACGAACTTAAGCACGTGGAAAAGAGGTGGTTGGAAGCAAAGGGCGAGAAAGTGCAATGCAGCTGCTCCAGCTAGACCACAAGTGTGCAAATATGTATGCAGCTGTTCCAGCTAGACGAGAATTTGATATACGTTTATATAGTGTTTAGTAATGATTAGCATGACAATACATCGTAGGGAATTGAAACGCAGATTCTTACTACACTATCGACTGCCAATATTCCTCGAAATCTGTGTGAAAACTCAACATAATGCTTATCATCTCGTCTCAATTATCGCTTACGTTATCGCTTACTATTCTTTTATGCTCATGAATTTTAAAATCGTTATATAATAATACACAGTGCTGGTAATTAGCACTTCCAGAGGCCCTTCTTTTCAGCGGTAGCCCAGAAATAAGGCCAGCCTAAGAAAACGGTCATCAAACCTCCCCATTTGGCAATAATTGGAACATGTCTAGCGTACATAGTGATCAAAGAAGTGTTGTGAGCAGTGGCCATTTTTGTAAATGTGTGCTTGTGTTTTGTATTAGAATACTAATGCAAAAACTTTATTACATTACCCTTACTCAAAACACTTCTTTATCTCTCTTTTTATACCTATTTTCATGACACCATTTTTATATAATATCACCTCATTTTTGGTATCTATTTTTCAAAAGTCACCCTATTAATTAATATTATGTACAAAACGGATCATTCTGGTTGGCTAGAAAGTTTTCGTTGTCACCTGTTTGGGGAATATCATTATCAGCGAAAGGCGGATGCCGGAGCGCTTGCAGAGCCGGTTTAAAACGGAGCCTAATTGTGGTCACGTGACTTGTTACGTAAGCCTTGATAAGAGGCGTGTTGTAAGTGAAGTTTGCAGTGCGATGCAATGGTGAGCGCAGTGGATTTTGTAGCACAATACCACAAGTAGTCTCAGTAGATCTGTGTGCAAATTTATGTAATGTTTAGCGGTTTTCCAACGTCTCGAGTCTCACATAAAGGTTATAGCGTTGGATCGGTAATTGGATCGATAGTAGTCTTTGTTGTACTCTAAAGTAAATTATTCAAACATAAACGCAATGCCAGCAAAGGCATTTTCTACACAAACTATACATTGCTTATTCGTCACCTTGTTCGCTCTTCTTGATCCCATTGGCAGTCAAGAAATCAAAAATAGGTGTCCCTGATGCATTGTCCACACCATTGAATCCGTCAATGAAAGTAAAGAAGTTGTGGAAGGTTCTTTCTTCCTTCTCCTCCTTGAAAATACGATCATAAATGAACTTCTGCTTGAAAGCAAGCATTTCGTCTTCAAACTTGTCAAACGATAGAGGATCAAACCCGAAGCCAGTGAGTCTTGGATTGTAACCATTGTAAACTGGCTGTTCTAACAAAAGACCAAGGGCAGGAGCCTTTGGAATGTTTATTTTATCTTGCTTGAAGGCTTCCGAGATACGCTCAATTGGACATCCAGTACGAATCACCAACGCCACCATACCAATCATTTTTCTGATTTGATGTAACATGAAAGACTGGCCATGAATCTTGATTGAAATCCACTCTGTGCCATCTATTAAAAATGGCTCTGAGGATGTTAATGAAAACATACATCTTTTAGCAGAGGCGTCTTTTGCTGTTTTTCCAAGTGTGAAATTGTGGAAATTGTGGGTACCCTTGTAAAGTTCAAGTGCAGACTTGATCAATTCAAGCCTTGAAGAATCAATTCTGTAGTCTTTTTGAGCTTGCGAAATGATCTTCTTAAATTTGGTTTCTGCTTGTTGGAGAGGAATTGCAACATCGATTTGGAGTTGGTGTGCTTCGAAAATTTGGTCCAGGTCGTCTTGGGTCACACCTGCCTTATCCAATTCTGTTTGGACGTCCTTCCAAAATTGTTCACCAAGTGGATCAGGACGAGTAGTTCCTGGGAATTCATTTTCTGCTGATTTTACCATGTTCGCAAGAACTGTTGAGGGTCTTGGTGGAAGGAAAGAATATGTTGGGATCAGATATTCGTAAACTCTAGAAGAGCACATTTTACGGCAATCAAAAGCATTGTTAGTTCTTTGGTACCCCCAAACTCTAATTTGCTCAGGAAGAAAAGAGTTGATCTTAGTAACAATTTCTGGATCCTCAATGATCATCTTTAAAGAAACCATGTTACCTGCAGCGTGGACACCCTTATCGGTTCTAGCAGCACGCATGAAGCCGGACTTTTTCAAATCATTTGAGTTGTTTTTTGAAATAGCACCGGATTCAACAAAGGCCTTGAAAAGTTCACCTTCGATGGTCTTAGCAGGTGGGTTCAATTGCATACCGTGGTATCCAGCTCCAGAATAACCAATCATAACAGCAACCTTTCTCTTTGGTTTTCTATCCTCGTCAGCATAGACTGGTTTACCTTCAGAATCGAGTATACGTCTATTAATTAGTAGTTAGTATATGTTTAGACTAGAAGTTGGACTTAACATACCCACGTGTCCGGGTTCTTTTGTAGAATTCTTCTCCTTTTTGCAGTGTCTCCTTCAGTGTCCCCGTTTCTTGTACGAAGGAACTCAGAAGGCGTTTCAGGCGCATCAGTAGACGTTTTTCCACTCATTTGGAGTAAAAAAGAGTGCAGGTGAGATGGTGAAAAATTTCAAAAAAAAAATTTCAAATATAGGAATCACAATAGCAGACGATATGCGGTAAGAATTTGATTTTAAAAGAGCGGAAGTATTATTATTACGTTTGTTGAGATTTTCTCTTTTAAATGGTACTGTTTTTTTTTTTTGAAGTAGCTGCTAAGCGTATGTAATTCCAAATTGAGTGAAGGTGAAAAACGATAATGACCGAAAAGTTGTATTTTTTGTATCACAAAAAGCTCGACATTTCTTTAATGTCAATATCGCGCTTTTTAGTTGCCAGAACTTGATTTTCATATTCACAATATGCTGAGCAAGTTAGTTTCCCAATTGAGTAACATTTTGAATTTCTTAAAAAAAGAAAGCAGGTTGTAATTTTTCCATTAAGCCACTTATATCATTATGTTTGTACAAATTTTCTCTTTCTGCTCATATCACACGAGCCCTATATCAGAGGTTAATCTAGGGCTGAGCACTTTTTGTTTCCTAATCGGGTAAGATTTAAAAAAAAAATTTCACTTTTCAAGCTTTTCAGTTCTTTCTTTCTTTATTTTGTTTTACTAGGACGCTGAAATGAGATCACTGACAGAGGAAGAAACCAAGGTTGTTTTTGAAAAAATGGCTAATTACATTGGTCGTAACATTGCGCTCTTAGTCGATAACCCACAATCACCACATGTGTTTCGTATTCAAAAAGATCGAGTGTATTATATTCCAAGTAATGTTGTAAAATATGCAACTTCAGTTGCAAGACAAAATTTGATGTCTGTGGGTGTTTGTTTTGGTAAATTCACCAAGACCGGTAAATTCAAATTGCACATCACCAGTTTAAGATATTTAGCCCAATTTGCTAAATACAAAATTTGGATTAAACCAAACGGTGAAATGCCATTCTTGTACGGGAACCATGTTCTCAAGGCTCACATTGGTAAAATGAGTGAAGATGTTCCTGAACATGCGGGTGTTATTGTTTTCTCAATGAAGGATGTTCCTCTTGGTTTTGGTATTTCTGCTAAGAGTACTATTGAAGCTAGAAATGTCCAACCAACGGGTATTGTTGTGTTCAGACAGGGTGACATTGGAGAATATTTGAGAGACGAAGACACGTTGTTCACTTGAGTGAGTTGCAAAACATGTGCTAAGCAAATGCTAAGCAAGTACTAGAATGCTAAGCAAATGCCAAGAAGCCGATGCCAATAGAATCAAAGAGTAATTGACAACTAGTATAGCAAACGCTTTGCTTTTCTGAGTGTTTTATATAGAAATAGGAAAAATACAGGTTTTATCATTTTAATTTTACAGTTTGAATGCTGAGAGAGTGTTTAAGGCACTTTGACGAGAGTAAAAAGCAAAACAGCGTCAAGATAGCCTATACAAACACGCAACTTGGCAACTGGTGTCAGTAAAATATTCAGCACAAACTGACTGACATTTTGCTAGTGTTATTCGCCATTTCATTATCTACTTTTTAATGTGTACATCAAGGTTAGGGTTGAAGGAAGGTCAGTTACTGATTCAATTTTCCAATGCAAACGGTACTGTTCAAACAAATCTCGCAAACACTCGATGTTCGATTTTAACCTTGCATATCTCTTCTGCCCTTCTTTGCTTTGTAGCCGTCCCTATCTCTCAAAGGAATCCATCTATCCTTATCCACGATCCCCTTGCCAGCTCTCTTCTGCTTCCTCTTGACCTTCTTAACAACTCTGACTCTTGCGTCTTTGACTAAAGCTCCGACACCATAATCGACCAATTCATCCACGTTGACATCTTGCACTAAAGAGCTCAAATCGTTCATACTCTGAACATCCATAATATTGTTCAAGTCGTATTTCGCCAATAGCTCTCTGCCCTTGGATTCATCTATGCTCATTAAATGGACAGCAATGAATGCGGCAAAATCAGTTTCGTTGGAAACGGCTTTGGACATAAGCAAACTGTGTGTTTTGAGTAGCACATCTCTCATTTTGTTTTTCTGGCCCAAGGATTCATAAAGAGCCAGCATCACACGAGTCACACCTGGTAAGACTAAGCTTTCATCTGGTATTGATTCGAGTATTTGCGTAGCATATTGGACGTTATCTTTTGAAATGGCAACCTGGGCGCCATAGAGGGCCAGTTCAGGTAAAGATGACTTCTTTACTTCATTCGCCATGGACTTTAACGACTTGTCCAGACATGTATTCAATGCTTTTGACAATGGAGTGCAAGTGTTTGACTGTTTGAGTGAATATGCACCCAAAACGTCGGTGTTTCTCTGCAAAATGCGTTCCTGATCGTACGAAAGCTTGGAGCGCGATGCTTGTAGTGAGTTTGGTAGATCCAGAAGCGCATAGAGACGTTGAGGAGACAAATCAGAGTCCACCAACAAATTGTTCAGAACAACCAGCTTGATTTCCAAAGGAAGACCCTCCACGTCGATTGCTTTCAACATTTGCTTGCTATCCTGCTTTTCTCCCTTCTGAGCACAAATGTACGCTCTTTGAACACCAATCACGGCCTTTTCCACCTTCTTTTCCTCCTCACTAAACTCACCAGCGTCTAGCAAATTTTCCGCCCTAGCCAAATTCGCGAGCGCCCCAGCAAATTCCCCCCGCGACCAATCCACTAGGGCGTCGTTGAAAATTTCTTCGTACGAGCCGCGCGAAATCGACTCCGCAGCCCCCCCACGCCCCAGCTGTGCCAGTAGGGCTCGTTCGTTCACAGAAAAATCTTCGCCCTGATCTTCACGCTTCAACGCCCTGTAAATTTTCAGTGCGCCCAGTGTATCACCGCGACGAAAAAGAAGTTGTGCGAGAATGTGGTTCAGTGCCGGATGGGTGCTATTTGAGGCTAAAGTGCGCACTTCAGGCTCCTTATTGAGCTTGTAGCAAACATATGCAATTTCCACAGCAAGACGGGGGTCTTCTAAAACGTTGGCCCCGTTGGATTGGGACTTTTGAACCAGTTCCCATGCTTGTTCGTACTTATCCAAATTGATCAAGGCCACTAGTGCACGCTGGAGTGCATCCACGTTTTCGGGATTTTGGGTGAGCACTCCCCTGGCGAGTTTCAAAACAGCTTCATGGTTTTCACCCTTGGATTGAACCTCTAGCTGCGATAAGAGGGAGGTTAAATTTGCCATTGGAGAAACAAGTGGAAGCTCCAACGTAGCAAAATTTTTCACCTTCACTTCTTCTTCGTGAAATCAAATATGAGTTTGCTATGGAACATGGTGGGCCATTTCAGGGCTAACTTGAACATCAATAGGAGCTTAGCGCAGTCATCTATGGCTGGACAAAAAAGATTTGCGCACAAGAAGGTGGTTTCGTCAAAAACACACATGCAAGATTCACCTGGTAAACGACTTGGGCCTAAGAAACACGCGCTAGAGCAGGTTCAAGCGGGTCAAATCATCTACAGACAACGTGGGACAAAGTGGTATCCAGGTCATGGTTGTGGAATCGGTAAAGACCACACACTTTTTGCGTTACAATCCGGTTTCGTCCAGTACTACTTGGATCCGTTCCATCCTAAGAGAAAGTTCATTGGTGTTTCTAAGAAGGTGGATGACGTTCTCCCATACGATCATTTTGGTCCCTCTGTCAGAAACTTCGGTAGACAGTTGTTAGGTGGTAAAGCCGCTGCTGAAGAGTACAAACAATTGGATAGAAAGACAACGCTAGCTAAGGACGATATTTTACAAGCATTAAAGGATAGAGAAGAGAGAAGAAATGCTAAGAAGGCCCAGTTTGTTGAAAAGTTGCAAGCCTTGAACTTGGAAGTCGACGCTGGTTTGGCTTCTGACAGACTCGTAGCCATTGACGGTCATTTACGTGGTGGTAAATCACTCTTCGATGCAAGATTCTACACTACCTATAACTTCAAATACGATGCCAAGGTGAAGGCTAAGAAGGGTGAATACTCTGAAGAAAAGTTGGCTGAGATTGTTTCCGAATACGAAAAGATGGCCCAAACTGTGGACTCAGCTGTTATGTTCGATGCTAAATTCAACTTAGTCACCAACATGACTGTTGAAGAAGTTGAAGCTGCCAAAAAAGCTGCTTTAGAAGAACTCCAGGCCCTTGGTGACAATCTCGGCGACAAGAAGACCAGAAGCAAGGTCGAAGCAGTGCTTGCTAGACCATGTTGGAGTCTCAAGGAGCAAAACCAGTTGGCTAAGTTGTACTTGAGAAAGGTGGTTACCGAAAAGAACGCGGTGAGTGTGTTGAAGATGGACGTGAAGAGCAGAAAGGTGGAGACAATCAAGATTGCCAAGCCTTAAGCGGTCAGTGAGTTGTTCAACGAGTTGTGAGTGAAGTTCCAAGCACTCGATTCAATTGAGAATTACTTGTGCTTAAATATACTGTATATATTATAACAATCAGAAACTAAAGATATGGCTCTGTGCGGTTGTTAACTCAGTGTGTATTGCAAGACTATCTTCAAAACAAGATATTCATATTTGCTTATCAAAGCATAAACCCAAATCATGAAACAAAAAACATACAAGAATGTCCATACATTATTCAAGCATAAATTACGTGCAAAACCAAGCGTGAATTTGAATTGTAAGTCAGAAAAGATCAGAATCCATGCATTATAGAGTACTAGCTTAGCAAGGTACAAACCTAAACCATAAAATACTAGCTTAAAAAATCTTGATCCTAAACCATGAAACAACAAAGATTAGAATCTGCACGCATTGGAACCCAAAACAGCATCTTTTAGGCCGCTAAATCTTGAAGTCTCAAAACCTTTATGCTGAGCACATTTATGTCTATAACACCGCTATGCTTAGCCATACTCTATATAATCACACAACCAATGACATCCATTATAGTAAGTACCAAGGTCTCTTAAGCATTTGCGTTTTCACACTCATATACTAAGGCTTTATTTTGAAAATTAACTCCATTTTCTTAGCATGCTAAGCACATTTACTATATGCTAATAAAACCACCTCAAAGAGTCTAAAAAGTACCCTCAAAACCTTCAAATGAATTCTTCAAATTTTCCAATATTACCATCAGCATCTACGGCTTTGTAACCTTGCTTTCACCACAGTTTACGCTGCCGAAGCTTATCACCGATAAGCCCAAACCAACCAAACAAAAACCAACCAAATGTCCTTTTAAACTCAAAAAAATTGCACCTTTCTCTTATAAATCTTCTCAGCAACTTATTTGTTATCTCTCCCGTTTCCCCCCACTCCTTTGCCACTCTCATCTCTTCTTTTTCTTCTTCTCATCATGTTTACGTAAGCGACTTTTCTTTCTTCACTGAAATTTTTCACTGCCTTTCTCTTCTCACACCACTCTTTTCTCGTATTCTATCTAAAATGCCAACGATGCTGTCGCAGTGTTCTCAGCTGGTGCATGCTTTTAACTCCACGGACCCTTCTCTTTTTTCCCAGAACTTTACTTCCTCCTTGCTTCCCGCCTGGTCTCCGCAACTCCACACTCAAGTCCAGTCACGTGTTCTCCAGACATACACAGATCTGCACGGTATAGTGACGAAATATGGTCTGGACCATTTGTCAGTCAGTTACAATGGGGGTAAAGACTGTCTTGTGATGCTAGTGATTTATCTGGCAGTCATTTTCGATATATATGGATCGAATCAATCCATCCATTCGGTTTATGTGCATACAGAAACTGAATTTGATCATCAAATGCAATTTCTCAAATCAAGCGTCGAGCTATTTGATCTTGACTTCACTGTTGTCTACTTGAACTCTCAAGAAGGTGAAGATGGTAAAATCTTGATTTCGGATTCCATCACTCCAATGATGACAAATTCCTCTTCTCTTCAATCTGGTTTTAAGGTTTACTTGGATAAACATAAAGAAATTCGTGCTATCATTTCCGGAGTTAGAAGAACTGATCCATATGCTTCTTCTCTCTCTTTGGAGCAACACACAGATGTGGAAAAAGGCTGGCCAGATTTCGTTCGTGTGAATCCTGTTTTAGAATGGAACACTGCAGAAATTTGGTGTTTTGTCAGATGGATTGATCAAGTCACTAAATCTAAAGATAGAACCTTGTTAGAGCATCTATGGAACAAATGTCCAAAGTTGGGCTTCAGTGATTACCCTTGGAAACATATTTCCTATTGTCCTTTGTATGATTTAGGATACACTTCTCTTGGCGGAAAATATAACACGGTCAGAAACCCTCTGTTGAGAGTGGAAGATGGTGAGATTTGCAGATACAAAGCAGCGTGGGAAGCAGTTGAAGATGATATCGAGAGATTGGGACGGAACCAGAAAGGTAAAGTATAACCAAGTTCAAACCTTCTCATTTATTAACTCATACCATTTCACTTCTTCTCTCAGTTTAATGCAAGAAAACACTTAAAAGTAATGATATGCGCATAATCAAAGGCATGGTCAGCAGGGTTGACTTTATCTAAACCGTATATTTGAGTTGCAGATTTGATTTTGCTTCATATTTTTGTTATCCTGTTTAATCTTTATGAACAGCTCTTTTCACAATTTATACAATAAGATTTATACAATTTACGCTTATATTTAGAATGAGAAGCATTTCGTTGAGTGTCATTATCGAACTAATAATATAAATCTTAAGCTTTTTATTTTAACTTCAAAGTCGGGTGGTCAAATTGACCACTTGAATGATGAACTGAATGAAACGTGCATAGTGCTACTGAGCTTCATTTCCACCAATGGTACTCAAAACGAATAGGTTGATGAAATGGTTATAGTGAAATTTGTTTTTTGATCTATAGGTGCCATCTTAAAGTCATGATAGAAATAGTAAAAATCATTCCATATGTTTCTCTCCAGCTTTGTCATCGGCAGCTTTTTGAGTCTCCTCTTTACATTCCTCTTTGGTTTCTTCTTTACCCTCCTCTTTAAACTCTTCTCTCAATTCATGACCATTCTTTGCAATGCTCATAGCCTCCTCTTCAAAGCCATCGACTTTCACATATGCAATTCCAGCATTTTGTAATTTATCTAAACTAACATTCTTAACAACAAACGTTCCTGGTTCCATAACCCCCACAAAGCAAGTGCTAATTCGTTGAGGAAATTTGGAAATTTCCACCCCCTTAAGCTTATACTTTTCCAAATCAGGTTTGCTTTCATCATCCATCTTACTAGCTTCAATAATTCTCTCTAAACATGGTAGGTTTCCACTCAATCTTAAAGAACATGGTTCCATCGTGGTATAAACTTCAGTCCCCCAAGGAACCTTCAAGTTGAGTTTTTCCAAAGCACATTGTTCAGCATGCGTATTACCCTCCAACTCACGAGAAAAGCCTGTTGAAATGACCTTATTGTTATGAACAAGAACACAGCCAACACAAAATGCAGTTTGAGTTGGTGGTGACAAGTTAGCTTGATCAATTGCCAATTGCATATTCGTAACACATTGGCCTGAAGCCCAACTTGGTAATGAAGTTTGATATGACCAACTTTGATTTCCTGTTTCTTTTGGATCGCCGGTTGAATAATACTTATATGCATGTAAATACAACTCTAAGTCATTAGGCCCAGGATCTGAATATAAATCAATCCCACATTCTTCACATTGAGCGCCATTAAGGACTTCACCATCACCTGTTGGATGTAACCAAGAAATGGCCATTTCTGTTTTACCTATTTTGTCCAACTTTTCCATGACTGAAGTTAAATCGTATTCACCCGCACGACCCATTTGTTCTCCCCAGATCTTTGGAGAAGAATACAAGGGATCATTAATAATTGGATGACCAAGGTATTGAAGATGGACTCTTATTTGATGTGTACGGCCAGTATGAGGTTTACACAAAACAACCGATGTGTTTTCTATTGGATCATAGCTAATACGTTGAAAGGAGGTACTAGCTTGTTTAGATCCATATTTGTTTTCTAAATCAACAATATTCAAAGCTAATCTTGGATCCACACAATGTAGATTGACATCCACGTCAAATGTCCCTAAAGGAAACTCGCCAACAACTTTGGCAATGTACTCTTTGGCAACTTGTCTATCTCTAATTTGCTTAACCAATTTGTCACAACCGCTCGCTGTTTTACCCAGAAACATCAATCCTGAAGTTAGTCTATCTAATCTATTACAAGGGTTAGCGACAATACCCATTTCTCTTTCCATAATATAGGTAACTGAATTATGTCTGTATCTACCAGTTGGGTGAACAGGCACCCCGCTTGGTTTATCAATAACAACAATTTCATCATCTTGAAAAACAATGCCAATTGGTTTAAGAGAAACAGGAGGTTCATGCCTATGCATTTTATGGCTTAACAACCCACCATTTCGAAGCACGGTGTCTCTATTAGCAATTTTGTTATCAACAAAGACCTTCCCTGAATCCAATGTTTTCTCATAGTAAGTTCTAGGATAAAGCCTGAATTCATTTGAGAAGATGTCTAAAAGTGTACGATCTCTCCATCGTTCTTTACAATATGTAAGATATGTATAGTAGTATGGTTCTACACGACGCAGAGCTCCTTCTAAAATGTATTTTGGTGGCATCTCGTCCAGCTTAGGCTGTTTGTTAGGCGATTCCATAGAAAAGAGTTTAAGTAAAGTAGAGATGAAATTTTTCACTTTTATAGAAGATAAATGATGGTTGATTTAGGGGACTTTAAGACAAAGTAGACAACTTTTGGTATGCAAAACAAATTTCATTAAACTAGCTTTTGCTTGATGGCTTTTTCAGCACGCTTGAAACCCTTTTCAAGCCCATTCAAAGTCACTTACGATAGATTTTTTTAAAAATTTGTATTTTGTGCCTCCGTTTTGCTTATTTTTAGTGCTCCGTATAGTGAAACCTCACTGGTAATAATTTCTTACGTTTTTTACTTGCTTACTGTTTGGTTTAAGCACATGTTTTGTCTTTATGTTTACGTAATCAATCTCCCCCTCACACATTTTTCACGTGAAGTGAATTTTTCACACTTGTATTTTCACTGTTCCATACAAAATCGCCATGCTTGGTGTTTTGACGCAACTTAAACGTACGTTCTCAACTGTGAAGGTTGATAACGCGTCTTTGAAATCATATAATCTTTTTCCAGCTCAAGTCAAGCCTACTCTGCAACAATTGGATGCCATTAGTCCACGATTTGATTTAAATGGAGATCAAATCGACGTATTGACAGATCCGGTTGAATTCTATTCAACACTTAAAGAGAAGATAAACAATGCTAAACATCGTGTTTTTCTCTCTTCTTTATACATTGGAAAAACACAAAATGACTTAATGGATACTCTTAGTAATGCATTGAAAAGAGAACCCAAACTTCAAGTGGATATTCTCGTTGATTGTATTAGATCTACTAGAGACATGCCAAAATTTAGCTCAGCTTCTTTGTTAGCAGGTTTAGTTAAGGAATTTGGACCTCATCGTGTCAATGTTAGAATGTACCACACACCACATTTGAATGGATGGCAGGCTAAGTTAATTCCAAAAAGATTCAATGAAATTTATGGCTTACAACATATGAAAATTTATGGTGTTGATGATGAAGTTATCCTTTCTGGTGCTAATCTTTCCACAGACTATTTCACAAATAGACAAGATAGATATTGGGTTTTCAAAGATAAGTATTTAGCCAATTATTATCATAGACTACAAAACACCGTGGGTAAATTGAGTTATCAATTAGTAAGTGCCAATTCCAAACTTGGGTTCCACTTAGATTGGCCAACTTCAAATTATGCTTCACAACCTCATTTAAATGTGGATCATTTCATCAGAGATGCTACGAAATACTTAGTTCCGGTGTTGAAAGCCAAATCTCAGGATGAAATCAGACCCGACTGTGATGATACATACAATACTGTCGTCTACCCTGTTTCCTCATTTGTTCCACTTCTCAAACCAGATCAATCTACTGAACTTTTAGCAATTAATAGAGTATTGGCCCTCTTGGATGAAAAGTTTGCCCACTTCACTCTTACAGCAGGATACTTCAATGTATTCCCATCCATTTGGAATAGACTCACGCATGCACGTTGCTCAGGTGAAGTTATAATTGCATCACCTGAGTCTAATTCCTTTTATAAATCTGGTGGTGTATCCAAGTACTTGCCAGATGCATACGTTTACATTTCATCGTTGTTCATGAAAGATATTCTAATTAACGAAGGCCAAATTCCTCACAAAACAAGTATTATGAAAATCATGGATTGGGGCAGTAAATGGTGTACTAATATATCTAGAGCAGTGTATGCTCCGGTTTCCAAGGACAAACCAATACAAAAGACGGATTTAGAACTGGCTGAAATTGCGCAGAGAGCAGTCGACAAGCCAAATAGAATTAAACTCCTTGAATGGAGAAAGGGTATTGTGAATACAACAGATGGTTGGTCTTATCATGCTAAGGGTATATGGATCAATCTACCTCAAGATACTCTCCCTAGTATAACGGTTGTCGGTTCTTCCCAGTACACTCAAAGAGCATACGGGTTGGATCTAGAATCAAATGCAGTAGTTGTAACATTAGACGAAGAACTAAAGAAAAAAATGAATACCGAGATCAATAATTTGAAAACCAATACCAGAGAACTGGGATTAAAAGATTATGAAAACGGTGAAAGAAAGAGTGACCAATGGTTGAAGCTAGCAACTAAGATTTTAACTAAGTTTATGTAAATAAAGCTCCCTCCCCCCTTTTCATTTCAATTTATACACAATTTATACACAGACATTCCCTCTCCCTCTTCCTGATTCTTTTACCCAATCTGCATTGTCGGCAATTGAACGAGTCACAGGCTGTTGACGCTGCAAGTGAACTTGTCAAACATTTCCTAATTAGGCAGCTGCTAACTTGTGGATGGAGGGTCTCAAAAGTGTTGGAAGCCCATAAGCACTGGGTGGCTGGATAGATGGAAGAGTTTTGAGGTAATTTGGATATTATGATTAGAAGAATGGTTGATTATGGTTTAAGTTTACTACATGATGCATGGAAAAACTTGTTGCAGGTGCATGGAAGCCGTTGAAAAAAGGCACATTGCCGAGACCCACATATCGGCTTTGTGTTGTTTCTGTCGGTTTTTTTACGATGCAACAGTTATCAAGAGTCGGTTTTTTGCTCGCTTTCCACCACCGCTTCTTTCTTTCCAAGTAGCAAACAGAATGCACGCTTTAATCCCACTCCTGTTCATCTGGCTTGGCTTCTGCCGCACCTTCTAACTTTTCATCAGCTTCTGGCTCAGCTTCAGCTTCAGTTACTACTTATTACACCACTGACACGAATTTTACAAGATTTTCACCTTTCCAGGTCCTGAAAATACTATCAACACCACATTGGTTTACGTTATAGGTGAATGCTATTCTACTGCTGTTTTTTTAGATACCGCTGTTTCAGACCCTCCAGTTGATGGTCCAGCTCCAACTGAACCAACTACTTCCACCATTTACGTAACAGTTACCACTGATTTTGATTTTCAAAGCCAAGTGTCACTTTTATCTAGTCTGGTTCTACTACTAAGACTGACATTTTAACTCACTACGATGGTGTTCTTTCTATTCCAGCTGCCGGCTTTTACAAGAGACAAGAAATCATTTCTCTGAAAACCATTCTCATCATTCCAATGGACAAGTAGTTGCAGTTGATGTTCCTTTTATTAGTCAATCAACCATTACTGTTAGTGGTGCTTCTTCTTCAACTTTCACAACTGTGATTGACGCTACTGATTCCCAAGGTAGAAGATCTTTGTTCACTGATGCAATTGTTGTTGTTCCAACTGTTGGTTCTTCCTCTGGTTCATCTGGCTCTTTCGACGCAACGTATCAATTTCACAAAACTGCTGCTACACAGCATTCCGGTTTGATGCACTGCTTTCAAAACAATTTTCCACAACGAAGTAAGCACTTTAAACTATAAAACTATATAACGTGATCAAAAGTTGAACCAAGGGACGATTTCATTTTGATCCAAAAAGACTCTCTTCCTAAACTGCACTGGAACATGGGGCTCTGATTGAACTCTTGGAATCTCTGGTTGGCTCACTCCCAATTTTAAATCGCCCATAGGACCAACTCTAGGTTTTTCATCTAAACAGTCACTGTTTCGTCTATCCTGGTTTTCCTTACCTTCCTTCGTCTTGCTCTGTGCTAATAATGCATAACTCATTTGTTTTTCAATAGGAAAAACATGCTACCGGGGAAATTACGTTCATCTTTTCTTTATTTATCTTATCTTTCTGCTGTCTGTCCCCCACATTTATTGTTTCGTTTTGAAAATGGCTTCAGTGGTGTGATAAGTAAAGCACTGTGCACTTTATTATGGATATAAAATTATAGCACCGTCAGCTTTGCCATGTGCTTCCTCTGCACAGCGTTTTATGAGTAATGGACGACATACATGAGCTAGAGTGCTGAGTACATCACGTGACATATCACGTGACATACTTTGTAGTGCGTGTTATATGTAACAATAGCACGGTTGTGGGCGCGCGGCTGAAAAAAGCGAAAGATGATAGCAATGCTTATAGTTGGCATCTTCACATGCTGCGCTGTGTTACATCAGTTTGGTTTAGTTTTTAGCTGTATAGTATATTCAAATAACGTGTAAAGAAAGAAGTACACATATAAAGTGTGAAGAAAGGAAATACACATGAAAATACAACATCACACCTTGTTCATCTTCATACGCCTATAATAAAAGCAAAAAAAAGCTCCTCAGAGCAGCCGGTTTTGACACTGAGCCTAATTCTTCTTTGCAAGAAGCTCTCTCTTGGATTTGACAGCATTGGCTAAGTCACGAAGAACAACCTCGGTATCTTGCCAGTTGATACAAGCATCAGTAATAGAACAACCGTATTTAAGAGCGTTCTTACCACCTTCACTTGCAGGAGGAACGTTTTGTCTGCCTTCTTCAATATTGGATTCAATCATCAACCCGCAAATAGAAGTAACACCTTCGGCAACTTGCTTAGCGACAACAGAGGCCACAATAGGTTGGTTCTTGTGGTCTTTCTGAGAGTTACCGTGAGAACAATCAACCATAATTCTAGCTTCTCCTGCCTTTGCCATGTTGGCCTTTTCAAGAGCGCTTTGTGCTTGCTGGACAGATTCAGCGTCAAAATTAGTACCTGTCTTACCACCACGGAGAATAACGAAGGTGTCTTCGTTACCTTCAGTACCAACAATGGCAACAACACCTGGCTTGGTAACAGAAAGGAAATGGTGAGGATGCTTTGCTGAGCCCATAGCATCAATAGCAACGCCTAAAGTACCGTCGGTACCATTCTTGAAACCGACTGGGAAGGATAAACCGGATGCCAATTCTCTGTGTAATTGGGATTCGGTGGTTCTGGCACCAATAGCACCAACAGAGAATAAGTCGGAAAGGAATTGAGGTGAGATAGTGTCGAGCATTTCACCTGCAATTGGCAACTTTTCAGTGAGCTTCACAAACAATTCTCTTGAGATTCTTAAACCCTTGTTGATGTTGAAAGATCCATCGATATCTGGATCATTAATGAGACCTTTCCAACCGACGGTTGTTCTTGGCTTTTCCAAGTAAGCTCTCATGACAATGTGCAATTCATTTTTCAATTCTTGGTTGATCTTATCCAATCTATCACAGTAATCCAAGGCCGCAGCTGGATCGTGAATGGAACATGGACCAATGACAATTAACAAACGATCGTCTTTACCTTGCAAAATGTTAACTGCATCTTCTCTACCTTTGAGAATGACTTTTTCGTTAACACTTTTCAGTGGGAATTCGGATTGAAGTAAATCTGGTGGGGTCAATGGATTGTAGCCTGAAATTCTCCAATCTTCAGCCTTTGATCTGTCTCCGACGTTTGGATTTTGAAGGAACATTTTTGAGGTTTGCTGTGGGAGAAGGTAAAAATGTTAGTATGTTTACTTCATTGTTTGAGTCGTTTATTTGCTGTTACTTACTGTCATTTTTGTAGATTTTGCTTGTTTAATGAGATAAACGTGTAGTGATGAAAAATAATCGGAAAAATTAAAAAAAAATTTATTCATGTGTCAAAAATCAGTCATAGAGAAAATAAGGCTGGAGGTGAGTTTGGCGTAGTGGAAGCGGAATGCAGAAAAACACGCAATGGGAAATGAATGGAACAATTGAAACAAGATGAAAGTACTCTCAGGGGAAAAAAGCCGTTCGAATTGCACAATTTCTGCGTCCGCCAGAATCCATTACGTCATTTCAAACACACAACAGAGATTTGGATGAGAGAAGAGGGTGAGGGTGAAAAATGCGCTGGCATTCTGGGAGGCTTTGGGCGTTAATGTTTGCCTGGACTTCATAGAAGATTTAAGCGGATGCTTGGCAAAATGCTTCGCATCAAAATCAACTGCTATGGCGATTGAATCAAGCTAAGGCCCCCATTGGATCGTAATAAGGCAACACTTTGAACTCCTTGGATTTCCAGATGTCCACCAACCTCTTCGGAACATGACCCTTGTTGGTAACAACTTGCAAGACATATTCATCAAACCATCTATCTGTCATAACAAAATAACCCTTATGATCGCCATACTCTCCCCAGGAATTTTCCACCTTCCATCTCACGGGTTTTCCGTTCTGCAAGTGGACCCCTGTGAGAACCATTGCATGGGTCATTTGGGACGACTTTGTTTGCAATCTTTGACGCTTGGAAAGATTCATTTCGATGCCAAACCCTAAATTGTAATCCCATGAGTTGATATCAAGTAATCCCATATCACGGTCGTTGAATTTACCAACATCACTGCCGAAAAAAACCGGGGTGTTGGCTTTAATCATTGAAATGGCAGCGTTTTTAAGTTCATCAATCGATGTATTGACGTACTCGATTTGTTTACCTTCTTCAATATTGCCCAATTTGTCCACAGTGTACAATCCTTCATCGTTACGCGGATCATGGATGAGTGAGAAGTGGACATTTGCATCGAAATTGAGAACATCTTTGTAAAATGCAAGAGGAGTAGTTTCCATTTGGTGGAAAGTGCCAAACTTGTCCTTGTATTCCCACACAAAAGTGTCGGTAGACTTTGGTGGCACACCGAGTGTGAGAGAAAGAATAGTGTGCAACTCTTTCATCATTTGCTCTTTAATTTGGGCGTAATCAGCGCAAGGTAGATCCTTTTCAATCAATTCCAGATCTTTTTGTTTTAAAGAACGCAAGACTAGGGCGTACTCTCTAAGCTTATTGTTGATTAGGTAGTTCAATGGACCGGAATTGATGCTTGAAGCAGAATCTTTGAACGCGGTTTTTGGAACCAACCCGTATTTGTTCACTAAATTCACAACCATGTCCCATTGACCACCGTCATTTTGGGGTAAGCCAAACAAAAATTGAACAAGACGAGACTCGAGGTCTTCGTCAAAACTTTCAATCATACGGTTGAGGAACCAATTGCATTTTTCTAACTTATCATAGAAAAAGAGATAGTTTTGAGAGAATTCGAATTCCTCCAAGTTGAATTGACTCTTGATGATTTCTTTGAAAACATTAGTGGACGCAAAAAGCCAACAACGACCAGAAGACTTTTGATTGGTTATTGGTCCGCCTTCGAACTTCACCTGATAGTTAAATAAATCAACATTGTTCAAATTTTGAGCTTTTGTGTCGGCAATGACGCGATTGATGTCATTTCCCGTGAAGCAATTCATTGCAAGACGCTTAGTTGGATCAGCAAGCAAGTCTGAGGTCCAGGATTCAAGGTTATCGTTGACAATTGGTGAGATAAGATCTGAAGACGCAGGTTTCGCAGAATTGTTGAGAATAACGTGGAGTTTTTCCAAGAGCTCTTCATCCGCAGTTGCAGTGGACACATAGCGACCAGTTGTAGAATTTTTTGACGTGGATTGTCCCATAATTGGTAGTTTTTGTGGTTTCTTTAAAGATAAAAAACATATCTAGACCCGGCACAAAAATTAAGAAGAGGAAAAACCCGAGGTGAAAAGTAGAGATAAGCAACTTATGGGACTTGTAGATGTGCTACCAATATTCTAGTGGGTTCATTGGAAAGAGAAGAATGAGGCGGTTCGAATGGTCTAAAGAAAAACTTAATAGACCCATTTTTGGCTGAGTTAGAGAGCAAAACTCCACGAATTTGTCCGAATTTTGTTCGGAAAAGCAAGCCATCATTGACTAACACTTTTCAGTTGCATTTTGCATTGCTTTTACACTGTTTTATCACCTCTAAGGCTTCCAAAACACCATTTTTCACGTTTCTACAAAATTTACTCTCTTTCACAAATCTCATTTTCCAGAGTCACAAACTCTTTTCAAAGCTTCGCTCTTTATGGCTGAAGAGACGAGACGTTCGCGTGCAGGAACGTTGTCCCGTCTGGGAAGACTGTTTACGTCCGGAAACGCTTTTTCCGCAGACTCGGGGCCCGTTTCTGCGCCCGTAGGCGGCTCGCCATTCAATGAAACGGTTTCTATACACTCGATTGAGTCCAGTGGACACTCGGGAGACGATCACGTGAGTCCCGGTGTTTCTCGTAGTACCTCCCTACGTAGAATGCCCGTTGCAGGCGTTCCAAGGTTTCAAATCACCGCAGAAGGACACGAACATCATCTCAAAGTGATCAAACGTCAAGAAAAGCTGGGTCAAATGGTGAAGGATTGGCTTGGCGGGTCCTCAAAGAAGAGATCCGTTGCTGTGTCTGCTGTTTCTGGCATTTTACCGCCTAGTTTGTTTGCTACGTATATGAAAGAACGGGATGATCCGTCTTTTCGTTCAGCAGATGTGATCACTTCCTTAAAGAGCGTTACTCCGGTCAGTGCCAAGGGCATAGTGAGACAGGGGGAGGTTCAAGAACAAAACTTTGAAGTCAAGTACGGTAAATGTCAAGAGGTTATTGGTAGAGGCACATTTGGTGTAGTTCGTGTTTCTCATAAAAAACTGGCGGACAAGTCCGAAGTTCTCTACGCAGTCAAAGAGTTTACGAGGAAGCAGAATGAGTCGGACAAGAAGTACTCATTGAGACTCACTAACGAGTTCTGCATTTCCTCGTCTTTGAAACATGTGAACATCATTTCAGCCTTTGATCTTTTCAAGGACTCCAAAGGTGATTACTGTGAGGTGATGGAATACTGTCAAGGTGGAGATCTCTATTCGTTGATTATCACTGCGGGGAAGCTGGAGTATGCAGAGGCAGATTGTTTTTTCAAGCAACTAATTCGTGCAGTCAACTACATGCATTCCATGGGTGTCTCACACAGAGATCTCAAGCCAGAGAACATTCTTCTTACACACAGTGGGACTCTCAAAATCACTGACTTTGGTAACTCGGAGTGTTTCAAAATGGCATGGGAAGATGAAATCGAGATGTCTCATGGTATTTCCGGCTCTTCGCCATATATAGCTCCTGAGGAGTACACCCAGGAAGAATACGATCCGCGCTGTGTGGATGTTTGGGCTTGCGGGGTGATATACATGGCAATGCGTACGGGAAGACAACTCTGGGGGTGCGCACGACGTGATGACTCTTTTTTCGAGATCTACTTGACAAACAGAAGAGATGCCAGAGGCTATGAGCCAATCGAAGGATTGAAAAGAGCTCGATGTAGGAACGTGGTTTACAGTATCTTAGATCCGAAGCCGGAAAGAAGAATAACCGCGAAACAGGTGTTGAACTCCGAATGGGTCAGAGAGGTCAAGTGCTGTAAGCAAAGCCAGCCCGGGAAGGAAAGAGAGAAGGAAGGCGAGAAGAGTGTGTAGTGATAGTTGTAGCATTGAATAATAACGTAGCATATGATGATATTTGCTTGGTGAAGGTAATTTCCTACTGGCAATTTACTGTCCACTAACTTTAAAATCAATGCCGTCGAGTAGTCCGGCGGCTATTGTCGAAGCCCCAGTAGCAACCAGTTCCCAAGATACCCAGAACACGCGGCTATTAGGAAACCCAATCTCCCCCGCAAAATGCCCAAACCCTGTCCAAATACTGTCGCTGCTTTCTACCGGGAATTTACAGTAACACGCAGTAACCACTTTCTCTCAACGTCTACTTACGCTGTAGCCATTGCGATTTCAACTATGAATGCTCAAAAAATTAACATCAAGCATTTAATAATCCCTCTTCTTGTACGCTCTTCCTGCTTGGCTGTCATTATGTAATTACTCTCCGAAAGGGTCGAGATGCCGTTTGCTAATTACATAAAATCAATTAGCACAATAGGGCCCGTTTTAAAAGCAAAAAATTGGATGTAAAAGCGACAATCAAGGTAAACCATTTTAACCCGAAATTCCAATTGTGAGTTTAACCCTTCTATGTCTATTTTGGAGTCTGTTCATAGCGCTCTATTTTCCGTTTGTGCCTGCTGAGCAAATTCACCGGGCTTTCAATAAAGAAATTTTCAATCACAAAAAACACACGCTAAATCATCCTTAGAACCACTTCTTTTGGGGTAAAACTAGGATGCCGAAGTCGCGTCTTGTTTTCTGGACTGGACGAGTGCAATTGGCAGCAAATTCAATGTTTTTTCATCTTTTAAGGGCTCCTTTAGCGGCGCTTATGGCCCCTGCAGTGATACTTCTACTATTAGGGTATTTTTCAATTCCAGATCTTCTACAGCTGCTTCCGGCCCATGGAGGCGTTGAAAATACGATTAGAGCTGTTTTAGTCGATAGGCTCTTGCCTATGGGCGTTCAGGACGTTTCATTGCGCGTTTTTGACGTACCATTTGATTTAAAAAAACCTTTACAAAGTTTAAACACTGTATGGTCCATTGAACAGCGGCTTTTGCAAGGGGTTGATGAAAATAGCATATATGTGTATTCTTTACTTGATTATTGGGAAAGAAATAGCACTTCTTGGGCTGAAGACGAAAATATTCTTGCAACTGTTCAATTAAATCCGAATAAAATCAAATATAATCAGCGGCTAAATGATATCTCACTTTTCACAGGGATAAAAAAAGTCAATGGGATTATCACTGACATTGCAAACACGCGAATTGTGTGTCTTTATGCAGCTTCCGATAAAATTGACAGAATACTCGATAAAAACTCGCGCAAGGTTTCAACAATGCAGGTATCCATTTCTTCAAATAATAGAAACGACAATGGGGTCAAATACAAAATTAGACCTACAAGATGTTCATATTTGGAGTGGTTTTTTATGCAGTGCATTCTTTATGCAGTGATTCTTTTCTTGCTTATAACGAGTATCAATATTCAATGTCTAAGATTCAAATCAGGGGTACTTGTTGCATTAATATTTCAATTTCTATTTTCCATTGCAGCTAGTATGACTATCTCAAAAGTGCTGATCAAAAATTTTACCCTGTTCCATCAATTACCTGCAACCCAATACATTTGGTTGCCACTTTTGTTAGTTTGGGGAACTTTTGGTACACTCATCATGCACTGCCAACAGTTACTCCATTATAGTAACATCTGTGATGAAACTGGAGTTTCCAATTGGGAAGATGATTTCAGTTTAAATTTGAGAAGAGCATTCATCTCAGCATTCAGTGATTCATTGAATATATTTTTATCTGTTGAAGTAATCTTGGGTGGTGTGTTGATATTATCTAATTCAAGATTAACTATTCAATATTGTACTTTCACAATGATATGTTGTTCGATTAATTTCATCATGACTTTCACCTTTTTCACCATGGTGTTGGTTTTGGATTTGAAAATGAAAAATAAACAACAACAAGCGGAATTAAAATTGAAAGTATCACCAGTTGATTTAAGCTCTTTCGCTCATAAATTGAATCAAAATTTGCAAAAGATCCAAATACCTTCATTTAAATCATTTTGGCGGGTTATTATTTACATCACATCATTCCTTTTAGTATTTATCAGATGGACTGTAGGTGACCGTTATTTATACGGATCTTCTCAATCGGATATCTTTTTAAACAAACGTGGGTTTGTTTTAGATGTTGAAAAATTGCTCAACAAGGGATCCATTAATGAATTCAAGTTGATGATATACAGACCCCCATCAATTGAAGAAGCAGCAAATTCTACCTCGTGGAATTTCATTTTTTACATTGAACTATTATCAATAACTTCGTTTATGATTTTCACAAGTATATCAGTGTTAAAAATGGTGCTTCCAAATGAATTCAAAGATGTATTGTTTTCCAAAAATGGATTTATTGTACCACCTCATAAATTTGTTCTCAACAAAGATGATGAATTATTAATTGCCAAGGATCCATTTCAATACAAAGAATTAACATTGGGTGGACATACATTAGATATAGTTCAGGTCTATACATCTGCTTGTCCATTCATTGTTTCTGTTGCACTTGATCATAAAGTCTTAGTCTGGTCACCAATGAATACCCCGATTCCACCTCCAATTCAATTACCGATTCCTTTGAAAAGTTTACCGATTATTCATGTTTCTATGTCTGATTCGGGATCATTAATCACTGTATTTTTAAAAAATGGTGATGTTAAATGCTGGTCAAGACTGTCCATGTCTTGGATTTGGAATATAAATATTGGAGAGGCATCATTATTGGAGACCTTTTTCAGGAAAAAGAAGAAAGTTAAAGCTACTAGAAGAAGATCAATGGTCAGTAGGACCAGTAGAAGAAATGGGAAAAATGGGCCAAATGATGGTAATGATTCGAACAAAGAATTGAAGCCAAGAAAACTCCGTCCAAGAAGCGTCAATTCGAGGTCCAAAACCAGCAAGATTAAAATTGAATCAAATATTAGTGAAGTAATTGAAGAAGAAAAACCAGTTAACTTTGAGCGGGATGTTACCGTTGATTCTGAAGTTAATGTTGAAGTAAATTCTAGTGTTTCAAGTATCACTTCAGCATCAATTATGGCCAGAAGCATTTCCATGGATTCCAATTTTGATAAATCGACCGATTTGCCTAAACTGGATATGAATACCCACATGCAATTTATAATGGTTCTCAACGACGGCACGATCAAATCTATTGATTGTCAAAATGGGGAAATTGAAACTACATTGCTAAGTACGACACCTACAGTTATTTTGGCTGCAAAGAAGTTGATTTCACCGAGAGTTAATGATAGAATTGTTTGTGTCAAAGAAGATGGAGCATTGCTAGTTTCCACTAGTGTCAATGATAAATGGATTTCCAGAGCTGTCAAAATTGACAATACAAGTTACAACATGGGCAAATCTTTGGTTACACCAGCAATCTTGTTGAAAGAATTAGAGAGGCCGGCAAGTTCACGTAAAGTTGAATTTAATGATGACCTAAGTAATGGAATCATAATTGAAACCGTACCATTTGTTGGCATGATAGTGAGGGCGTTTGCATTGAAGGCCCAATTAGTTGATGTTCAATCAGGTATCATATTGAAGGAATGGCCGATTGGCCAATTCCAACCAAACAGTTTCAAAGTTTTCCATCCTGAGCCAAGTCATTGTAGGTTTTGTGGATGTGCATCAGTTGGAACCTTTTCAATTGCTTACACTGAGTTATTGACAAACACACTCATCATGCACACTTTTTCAATTGACAATAGGGCCAAGAATAATATCTGCTTGAGAGTTGAAAGAGATTCACGGGAAACTAGATGTTTAGGGTTTAAGTCAGTTACTGAACATCAGCATTGGTTGACTGACGTTGGAGGATGGTACACCAATGACATGAACATGATCATGGGTGTGAGAAGAAGAGACCTTCTTGATCATGAGTCGATGGACGACGACATCGAAGTGATTCGGGAAGAAGGAAACGGTGAGGAACGTTCTGGTCTTCGGAATAGAAACCCCCAGACTGGGTTGCGCTCCGAGACGAGCCCAATATGTGATCCTAAACTCAATGACATCTGGGAAGGTTTCACAATGTCTAGCTCGGGTCAGATCAGGTTTTACGAGATTCCGCCTAGCTCAGAGTCGGATGTTCTCATCAAGAAGCCAGGCCCTGTCCAGAAGTTTGGCCACAAGTCCATTATTGTGCCGTTTGGAAACATCATGAAGGTGTTCTATTTGGGAAACGGCAACTTGATCGAGGAAGCGAGAGAAGACGAGGCAGAGATCAGCAACAGTTTGAGTTTCATCAACAGGAGAAGAAAGCTGAGAATGAAGAAATACGATTTGACACACTCCACCAAGTACTGATGTTGGGCCTCTGCACTTAATAGCCCGGTAAAATGCATATATTTAATTATTTATTGTACATTAAAACAAGCAAATACACACTCTAGAAAGGTCAAATGGGGGCATTTTTCACCGCTGAAAAGCATATTCGGTAGAACATGTTTGCAGCACGTAGTCCATCAATCATTGAGCTGAAACCTTTGCTCTCGCTGGACTGAGATGGGAAAACGCATGTAGCTAATATTTGTTGTACATTGAGAACAAACAAATACACACTCTGGAAAGGTCAAACAAGGACACTTTTCACCGCTAAAAAAAGCTTTCCATCATGAACCCATTTACTAACATATTCCCATTTTCGGCAAGTGTCTAAACCAGCTTCTTCCCTAGCTCTATTGTCACTATTTTGGCGCCACAGTATCAGTGCTGAGCACATCCCCGATTTGGAAATACGCGAGTCCGGTTCTATATAAAAAGCCAAAAATCACCAAGTGGAAAATGAAAAATTAAAGTATCTTATTTCACGACAAAAATGAGTGTTGTAGCTGTTCCAGAGACGTTCCAAGGTTTTGCTGTGATGGATCCTAGTGAGGCCACTTGGTCCTCGGTTGAGAAATTTGATATTGTTCCTAAGCCGTTTGAAGAGTTTGATGTGGACATCAAGATCTCCTGTTGTTCCATCTGTGGATCAGATGCACATGCTGCTAGAAACGGGTGGGGAAAGCCAGACGCACAGTATCCGCTTGTGGTTGGACACGAAATTATTGGTGAAGTTGTGCGTGTTGGTGACAAGGTTACTGATTTCAAGTTGGGTGACAGAGTTGGTGTCGGTGCACAGTCCTATGCTTGTTTGGAAGCAGACTGTAAGATGTGCTCTAGCAATAACGAGGTTTACTGTCCTAAATTGGTGCACACTTTTGGTGGTAATTACACCAACAAGGATGGCTCAAAGACCTTTTCTCAGGGTGGATATGCCAATTACGTCAGAATCCATGAATACTTTGTTTTCCACATTCCAGAGGTTTTGAAAGACGAAGAGGCTGCACCATTCTTATGTGCTGGTATTACTACCTATTCACCAATTGTCAGAAACTTACCAGCCGGTGTTGAAAAGCCAAAGGTTGGTATTGTTGGTTTGGGTGGTTTGGGTATGATGGCTATTCAATGGGCCAAGGCCTTGGGCTGTGAGACCTATGTTTTCTCTCGTGGAGACTCGAAGAAGGCAGATGCCATCAAACTAGGTGCTGATCATTTCATTGCCACCGGTAACGATTCGAACTGGGTCAAATCAAACGACGTTGAGTTTGAATTAGACTTGATGGTGTGTACCGCAAACTCTGCTGAAAACTTTGACTTGAACACTTACTTGAGAGTTTTGAAGATCAACGCCAAATGGGTGTCTGTTGGTTTACCAGAAACTCCGTTCACTGTTTCTCCAAGAACTTTCATGGCCAATGCTTGTTTCATGGGTGCCTCTCATTTGGGGTCCCATGTTGAAATGGTCGACATGTTCAAGCTGGCTGTTGAAAAGAACGTGAGACCAATGGTTGAATGTTTGCCAATGTCGAAGGAGAATGTCAAAATTGGTTTGGAAAAATGCCATTTCAACAAATGCAGATACAGAGTTGCCTTAACTAATGCGCAAGAAGCATTCAATTGAGTGTAACACATCAAAACCTTGCGCTTGTATAATGAACTTGATAGGTAAAAGTATTCGACATGCAAAACTACCGATATCACGATTTTTTATAATAAACAACATTCTACAAAAATAGTACAGAAAATAGAAATAATGTAAAGTGCATAAGCATTGATACTTTCAAGTGACTAGAGTTGCTCTGCAGTCACATTTTTCTCTAAATCAATTAGGACCGCTCTTGGCAAATTAGAATCCTTCCTTGGCTTTCTTATCACCTGTTTAGGATAAACTGAGGAATCGTTAGTAGGCAATTTAGTCCATCTAACTTGATTTTTGTTGAAAGTGGACTTCCAAAGCTCACTAAGGGAGTTCTTCGCATTGCCAATGTGAGGACCAAGATATTTCACTAAAAGACACACAAACAAGTATTCGCAGAAGACCAAAAATATGGCAAGTAGAACACAAAAAACAATTGTTGCAGGTAGATACTTTAACATCAAAAACATGAGCCCGGCGTCACCCTGATGCCAGGATGAACCTTGGGAAATTTTAAAAAATGGATTAGGTCCCGACTTGTAGTCTGATGGCATTAGGATTTTGAGTGCCATTTGCGGCTCACCCCATCTGATGTACTGTTTCCACACCTGGGAAAGGAATAGAGGACCTGTTGAGTACATGATGGTAATGTAAGGAATCAACCAGTTGATCTTGAACTTTTTCAACTGGACAATGGCTCTGAGGAAAAATGGGTGTTGAGGAATGGACCCCAGAACATCATTTGAAATACCTGTAGGACTTGTTTTACGAGCAAACGCGGGCACTTTCAATAAAGGATCCAAGTTTCTATTGCATCCATCATCAAGATCGATGTAGATCCCGCCGAAATGGGCCAAAATGAAGTATCTGATCGTGTCGGCACGCTCGATCGGGTACGGGTAAGAGTCGAAGGTAGTCAAGAACCAAGGATAGTGATCAGAAATGAAGTCTCTAGCCATTTCATCAGTCCAAAGAATGTATTGATAGTCAGGATTCAAGTCTTTGCACTGTTGTTGGCCCTCTTTCCACATCTCAGGAATATCTGCGGTCTTGTATGTCTGATGAATGATCTTTGGAATCAGTTGGTCCTGCACCGAGGGAATGGAGTTGAGTTCTTCAGGTGTAAACGCGTAAAGTGATGAATTATCGTATAGAACGGTGATCAAATCGAACAAAAACCAGACTAGATAAAAGAAAAGAACCACGTGGGCCCATAGAAGAATCTTCGCCTCTCTGTTGAGTCTCATGGTGGATTTGCAGAGGAAACGGCAAGGTTTTGCTAATAAAAAAACAACAAAATGTTGATATTCAGCCTCGGTAAACAAAAAAAGAAATATTCTGCCGGAAAAAAGCAATGGAGCACGTGATTGTCACGTGACCGCGCAACGGTTGAAAAGCTTGGCAAAATTTCCAAAAATTTTCAGCTGGAATTTTTTTTTCACTCTCTGAGGGTGAATAGTTTCCTTTCAGAGAGAGAAATCAGCGCATCGAAAGGACTATGAGTGAACCAGTTAATGAAGTGATTGCACCAAGCGTTGAACCAGTTGTTGAAGAAAAAAAGACAGCAGCTAGCGTGTCCCCAGTGTTGACACCAGCACCAGTTCCAACAAAAACCGCGTGGAACACTGCGTCCAAGGACAAAACAGCGATTCCATCCATCTCATTCGAGGCTGAGAGTATAATAAGAAAAAAGCCACAACCAGCAAAGGAAAGCAGAAGTGCTAAGAGAAAGAACAGCAAGAACGGGGCTGGCAATGGCCAGACACAAGGCAGAAAGAAGGCCACTGAAAAACGGGCCAACTCGAAGGACGACCAGAACGAGGCAGCTGGGAAGCGTAACAAGCAGCAGACAGTGATTAACGGTAAGCCTGTTGCTCAACGTGGTACGGCAAGAACTCAGAAGCATCACACGCGTGCGGCAAACCCATATTTCATTAACATCCAGGACATCCAGCTCGGTAGCGTGGTGAACTGGCCCAACGACGAGGCTAAAACTCAAGCGGTTCTTGCATGCACACAACAACTCGAATACTATTTGGGTATCAACAATTTGCTCAAGGACATGTACTTGCGTAAGCACATGAACTCTCAGGGATGGATCCTCCTCAAGGACATTGCCCAGTTCACTCGTATGAAGGCCATCACTGGGGGGGACATTTCTGTGATTGTGGAGTCAGTCAAACAGGACACGCAGTTATTTGAATACGGATTTGCGGGCGACCGTGCAGAAGAGTCCTTGGACACAATCAAGCTCCGTGCTCTCACCAAGCCACTCAACTGGGTGCTTCCCCAGGACCAGAGAGTCAACGCTGGTCTGGACGAGGTTTCTCCTGCCTGAGCGTGCTGCTGCTGCCCCTCTAATAGATTCCATTTATAAACATTTCCCTGTCATTTAGTTGTCTCCAGGACATGAAGACACGAAGACCAGATAAAGATCTTATATATACATGCTAAAACCAGAAGACGAAGATGTGCTGAGCAGATGAGCGTGTTTCCGCGAAGTAAATTGGTGCCTGCAAAATAAAACGGTCCCAGTAATTTGGTGGGTGCTAAAAATATTGTTCCCAGTGAGTTTCACAGGCCCGAAGTAAATTTTAGCGGTTCCCAGTAAATTGAAAACCTTTGGTTTGCATTTTGACCAGGGGCCGGTTCAGCGTCGCCAAACTCTTTGTTCAACCCCCACTCAATTCACTTTAAGCCCCTAAACTCTCGTTTTGGCTTTTCCACCAGGCATAATGCAGTATAAGAAACGATACTTTTTGATAATATTGCGTACATTCGACAAAATCATAAATATACCATTGAGAGATTTATCATAAAATTTTCCCTGCGCAGCTAAATGAACTGGCCAATCGCATTCTTCAATTGAACGCACACTTGATTTCACATCATGGTAGTGCAAATGGTGCAAATGGTTTACTTTTTTGCTTTAAACCATCTCTGCACCTGGTTGTTTTTGCAATAGTTTAATATCATTGTAGTCCTTCGTTTTGTTGTAATGTGGTTGATGCAATCTATTTTGGAGTGCTACTAGTACTTCAAAACTATTTCTAAAACACAGTCAGCTAGACTCTTGGTTGTTGCCTGTGGAACAAGAGTTAAATCAAAATTACCATTTATAGCTCAACTTCCCATATGGACCAACTCAGCAACTTAGACAACCTACCCAAATGTTTCAAACATCTTTTTGCATGCTGTGGTTTCCTTAGTTTTTTGTTCACTATTTCGTTTCCAAAACTCTGACACACTGCTAACACTACGACGACAATAGTTTGCTGAGCGAATGAGCGTCTTGTCCGCCTAGTAATTTGTGTGCTTCCCAGTAAATTTTAACCATTGCATAGTAAATTCAGCAGCTCCCAGTAAATTTACTTCGAGAATTTAATTTTCCCTCCTGAGCACGCCGTCCTCTTCCTACCGTTACTTTGAAAACTCGCCCTCGCCCCCGATCCTTCTTCCCCCACTACTCTACGCTTTTTCTTATCATGGCCGAATTCACCTCCGTCGAATGGGAAAACGAGACGCCGTGGGACACCGACTTTCATCGGGAAGCAGATAATTCACACGTAGCAGCCGCAGAAGTTCCAGAAGAGTCTCAATTGCTTGCGCCAGTGCCACAGAATGGCATGGAAGAACAAAACAACCAATTTGAACACAAAGAAGAGGCACCAACGCCTTCCCACACGTGGGAATCCACTCAGCCAGAGTGCCCCGAAAATTCTGAAGCGTCCCATGTGCTGTTGGTGAACACCAGTGTCCAATTGACCGCTTCAAGACCAGATTATGACCTATCTGTGGTGGTGTCTAATTCTCAAACCGTGCACGAGGGAACGAATGTTTTCACCAAATACCAGTTGGACATCACAACAAATAACCCCCGCCTTGCTACCACCACCATTTTCCGAAGATACTCTGATTTTGACTTTCTTTATCAGTGTCTTGCATTGGACTTTTCAACGTTGCTAGTTCCTCCACTACCGAATAAGAAACGGCTAGAGTACATCAAGGGCGGACGGTTTACAGATGGGTTTGTTTCAAAACGTCTCCACTCATTGCAGTTGTTTCTGAAAAGAATCATCAACCATCCAGTTCTTTCGAAAAGTGAAATCTTGTATCTTTTCTTAAGCAAGGATGACCAAGAATGGATAACGTACAGAGCGAACTTGAACTTGAGTCCAAGTAACAATGGACCCAATACAGGGTCCAGAACCACTGCTTCTACCACCACACCCGTTCTGGATGGTCTTGCTGATTTCTTCATGAACTCGTTCAAAAAACCATCAATTGAATCTAAACACAGTGCCCAGTTCAAAAGGATACAGGAGCAAACGAAAAAGTTGGAAGAAAATATTGTCAAGATCGATCACATTTACACAAAAGTTGTTAATAAGCAAAGTCAAATATCAACAGATTTGAGTCAATTTGGACAGGAATTCGGAAAGCTCTGTGTGTTGTTCAAAAATGATATCAATGGTAAACACAAAGATGTCCCCGATAATGAATCTGAAGAAAAGATAATTGCAAAGTTCAATCAATTTTCAAGCAATTTACAATCAACTTCATCGAATTTCAATGAGTTGAATAACTTTATTGAATCTTCTTATCTCAACCAACTCAAAGATATGGAGCATTATATTCAATCATTCAACTCGCTTGTTAAATTGAAGGACAATAAGATACTCGATTATGAAGTCTTGGTAAGTTATTTAGAAAAGTCGAAAAACGAATTGATTCATCTACAGAATGGCGGAGAAATAAAATCTGAGAACTTGCTGTCATATTGGGCAAAAAAATTGACTGGACAACAAGATGGTAACCATGATGACCCCATGCAAAGAATCCGTAAATTGGAAGACAGAATCCAGCTTTTGAAAAAGGAATGCGATAAAACCAGTCAGATCTATCAAACTTTTGAAAATGATGTCTTGAACGAATGGAGCCAGTTTCAAAAGGAAAAGGACCTGGAAATCCAATCTTCTCTTGATGAACTAACCAGTGCTCATCGAAACTTCTACAGGAAGTGCCATGAGGAATGGGACGGCTTCAACAATGACGCTGGTGACATCACTGTTGCAAAACGAGAACCACCTGTTGGATCTTTCAACGTTGATGCTTCCCACGATGCAATCTTGGAAACCCAGAATGAAATTCGGGAGGGTATGAATAAGTTGGGCATTGAACACTCAGACTGATTGGCTCTGTGAAACCTTTTTGGTCGTCGTTCTAGTGTCCGGTATCTCGTCAATAGTGTGTGTTCTCTTGTTTACGAGCTCTCCATTGTCTCCAAACTCCAAGGTCTCGTTATCTTTCCAAACAAATCCAAACTGAGGACCCCAGAACTCTAGAAAGTCCTTTTCATTGATGTATTTACTATATTCCAGTACAGGATAGCTGTCCAGATTCAATTTTCTGTTCTTTTTCCCAATCTGTGTTGGCGAGTTATCGTTTTCCCTGACGTAGAATCTTCTTAGTAAATTAATAGCTTCATGGTCCAGCACTCCTGGAATCACTTTGTATACTTTTTGAACTCTAAAAACAGACCCATTACCACCGAATCTGTCATTGGCGGCCCCGAAAACCACCATTTTTACCTGTAGTTGGTCCAAAAGTGACGCACACATAATACATGGCTCTACGGTTACGACTAGAATACTCTGCTTCCATATTTCCAAGTGGTTATCCGGATATTTTGTCTTCAAAGTTTCATACAGTTGAAATTCTGCATGGGTG
Organism: Saturnispora bothae; assembly: GCA_030462855.1. Classification (NCBI taxonomy): domain Eukaryota; kingdom Fungi; phylum Ascomycota; class Pichiomycetes; order Pichiales; family Pichiaceae; genus Saturnispora; species Saturnispora bothae. The sequence goes on along the minus strand of JAKVQQ010000020.1, from coordinate 16,689 downwards.
GTCCCGTTTAGCGTTATATTGGTGGCATTATGGGCTAAAGCCTCGATTTTTTTTTCTAATGTGTTATAAAGCATTGCGGCAATGGGTACTTCGTTCACTTCTAAGGCTGAACGTGCGTATTCGAGCGTATGAAGCATTAATTCGTGGCATTTTGACATTTTACTTGAAAAAAAAAAGATTCTAGAGTGTGTAACTTTCTGTTTTCACCCTCTTTGTTTTAAAACAGCACACTCGCAGCACTTTCTCTGCATCATTCATTATGGACGACGAGATACGTGAGCTAGAATTGCAAATTGAGGAGTTGAAGGCTCGTCGCGCCGTTCCCATGGGTGCTAATAACACTTTCAACGAGGTGCTAGATCCAGAGATTGCAGAGCTCTTTCTTCAATCTCAACAGCCTCAGAGGCCTGCCAACGTGTCGAAGAAAACAAGACAAACTCTCAAGGCTATTCAGCTTGAAAACGTGCAAAGAATGTTTGGAATAACGTCTTTCACGATTGCGAACGATGTTTCAAACGAAATATTTGGTCTCCGATTCGATGTTTTCAACGAGTTCAAATCACAATATATGCCACCTCACTATCTGATTCTCAAACGAGGCGAGAGCAAAGCAGAAATTGACGTCTGGTTTGTGTTCAAGTCCACACTGCCAAAATACGTCTCGCTTGGCGCCATTCCACACGTTGAAAACCGCGATTCTCTTATTGATTTTGCTCTGGCAGTTTACGATCAATTGGACAAGATCGAAATCAAACGTGCTATGGCCCAGTCTTTGCAGAGTCGCTGCAAAGATTTACCTGTTCACGTCAGATTCGATCTGGATCTCCACAAGCTCACAGTGACCCTCCTAGACAGCGTGGAGATAATCTTGCTCATGGACTTGGACTCGGTTCTTTCCTGTGTGGTCGTAGCCAATTCCAACGAAATTGCACCTTTGCAGCGGCGCGGGTTTGAACAGCTGCTGGCACACGCTCCGTTGCAAGGCTTTGACGCTCTCTGTTTCGATGTTGTGCAGAAGATCCTGGACATGTCACGTGACCAGTGATTTTGAAACTTGATAGAAAGTCACGTGATCTTGGATTTATTTTTCATCACTATCTTTTTTGTCTGCGGAATGTTGATCGTTCCCAATGTTTCAATGGCGGAGTGGGCCTTAGGCGACGCGAGACACATTTGTGGGGTTTTTCTTGTTTTGGTACTTGGATTGCTGCCTTTCAGGCTTCTTTTTGACTTTTTTTTCCCCCGTTTCAACCCTCAGCAATGGCCTATTATTCAAAGTTCAAGTTTCATCAATAGAGTCTTCGCTGGCCACTGTTTTGAAATATATCTAATGTGCTTTCTGGTCTTGTCTTGGCTTAAATTGAGAGTTGTGCGGTGTGCTATGGTGAACATCGACTTGGGACCTGCTAATAACCAGCGTCTTCTGCCACCTCACTTGTCTCCTAAATCAAAAACAGATCAATGTTTGACCAAGCTGGTTTCGCCAACATTACAACAAGAATCATCGTCTTCAATTGCAAAGCAGTATTATGTGGCTCAATTGTGCAAATTGGGTGTTTTGTATCCGCCTCTTACCCTCATGTTGATCACTACATTTTTTACCAAGTCTTCATTGTTTGAAATTGTTCAAAAACTCACTGGGGGACAATGCACAAACCCCAAGCTTGATTACTACAACCAGTGTTTGGTCGATGGTAGTAAATACATTGGTGGATTCAAGATTTCAGGCCATTGTCTTGTCACCACAACCTTCACTCTTTTTTTACTATGGGAACTTATCATGTACAGAGCCTGGGTCAAGCCGAGTTCAAAATGGATTCAAGCCATAGTCACAACAGTTTTATGGACTTGGTCTCTTCTTTTTCTCATCACCAATTTCTTTTATCATACCTTTTTCGAGAGACTCATTGGCACATTTCTGGGAACTTGTTTATTTGCTTTATGTTACATATATTGCACCTTTTAAAATAACTATACATTGATTAACTAATTTACTTGATTTTAACTATCATTCAAGATATCTTCCAATTGTAAATCCATCTTGGCTAATTCATCATCTTTTAATTCATCCACAGTTGGTTCTGTTGATTTAGAACCTTCGGTTTGACCCACCTCTTCGATCTGAGGCTGATCGGATGTTTTCAATCTCTCTGTTGTTAACATCCCCCAACTACTGACAACTTCTTCCATTTTTGATTCAACAATATCTGCACATTTCACAATGACACTACCATCTTGATTGTAAATCCTAGCATTCAAAAACATTTGACGTAAGTTTCTTTCAACTTCTCCAAAGTTTTGTAATTTTCTATTAGATGGAATCAAGTTTCTTCTCAATTGACTAATTGAATATGGTTTTGAAATTATCTTGTAATAATCAGGATATTCCTTTCTTGGTGGTAATTTAGAGAAGACTGTACCAACTTCATTACCATCTTGATCTTTCAATCCTTCTAAAATGTTCATTAACTCGTAGGCTTTTGAAATCCATTCTGGCATAGGATCCTTTTTATTTCTCTTTCTGGCATGAGATGATTCATCATCATCTTCAAATGCTTCACCGAAATCGCCATCATTTGAATCTAAATCTTCATCTCGGTAAGTTGTAGTGGTTCTTGATCTCTTTCTTGCAGAGGCTGCTTCAACTGAATCATCATCCGCATCCATGGCCTCTAACCATTGTTCTTCAGTTAACCCGTCGTCATAAAACACCTTCTTTTTCATTCTTCTACCATTATTCTCACTGGCATCTTGTTCTAAATGTTGAGCCATATCTTCTTTGAAGATTTGTGGAACTTCATCATCGTCCATTAAACGTGGCTTACCATCAAGGCTAGCATCTTGCTTTTTTCTTTCAAGATCCATTTTATGGAAGATTTCTTCCTCGTCGGCATTTCTAGCAAGCAGTTGATTAAGATCATCATCGTTATATTCATCAAGTTCATCTTCATTAGATTTATCCTTTTCGGCATCTAGAAGTCTCTTTAACAATTCTTCTTGTTCTTCTGCACTTGATTTATTATCAAATTTACCTGCTTGAATAACCTTACCATCAATATCCAATTTTTGATGTGCTTTTTCTAGAATAACTTCTTCAACAGAATCGGTTGTAATTAATCTTAAAATTTGAACTGCATTCTTTTGACCAATTCTGTGAGCTCTATCTTGGGCTTGTAAATCTTGATGAGGGTTCCAATCGGAATCAAAAATGATAACAGTATCAGCAGTTTGTAAGTTCAACCCTAAACCACCCGCTCTCGTTGAAAGTAAGAAACAGAAATATTCGGAATCTGGTTTATTGAAATCCTTCAACATTATTTGTCTATCATCCGCTTTTGTTGAACCATCTAATCTCATATATTTCATATCTCTTAATCTAAGATAATCTTCCATAATATCCATAACTTGAGTCATTTGGAAGAATATTAAAACTCTATGACCAGTTGCTTTGAATTTTGGTAAAACTCTATCAAGTAATTCAAATTTACCTGAAGATCTCCAAATTAAGTCAGTTGTACCTTTTGATGGATTCACAGCTGTTTCAACTTCTTCAAAAACAAACGGATGGTTACATGCTTTACGCAACTGCATAACTTTATTATTCAAACCCTTTAAACCTGTTTTCGTTGCACCAACTGCCCCTGATCCAATAAATAATGCATTGTGATCCAACAACTGTTTATAAATACGTTGTTGTAAGGCAGAAAATTTACATTTGATAACATTTTCAATTTTATCAGGTAAATCTTTTTCAACATCCTTTTTCAAACGTCTTAATAAGAAAGGTCTTAAAACCTTATGCAATCTTCTGATGACCAATAAGGATTCTTCTTCGGATAATTCAAGTTTTTCTTGGTGACCAGTGTTTGCAAATGGAGTATTAAACCACTCATCAAAAGATTTAACAGAATTGAAAACTTTTGGTAAAATGAAATTCAATAATGCCCATAATTCAGGTAAATTATTTTGTAATGGTGTACCAGTTAAAATCAATCTATTTCTAGTATGATAATATGTGATAAGAGTTTGGAAAAGTTTTGATCCGGTATTTTTCAAACGATGACCTTCATCGATCAGCATATGAGCCCATTTGAATTTTGCTAAGAGTGGTCTATCTCTAATAATATATTCAAAAGTTGTTAATAAAACAGTGAAGTCACCAACACGAATTTGATTTTGAAGGTCTCTTCTTTGTTGTTGCGAACCTTTATAGACAACAGTTTTAACACTAGGAGCCCACTTTTCAAACTCTAGTGTCCAATTTGTAATTGTTGACAATGGGACAAGAACAAGAAACTTCCCGGTTTCTTTTTTCTTTTCAATCAAATAGGTGATAAGAGAAATCGATTGAATTGTTTTACCTAAACCCATTTCATCTGCTAAGATACCATTTAAATGATTATTGTAAAGAGAAACCATCCATTCAAGACCTTTCAGTTGATATTCTTTCAATTGACCACCAACCAAAATTGAAGGCTGTTCAGTCACGGTTTCTTTGACTTGATGCGCAACTTCATAATAATCAATTTTTTCTCTACGTTCAGCACCTTCTTCAATTGTTTCATTTTCAATCAATTCACCCTTTTCGTATTGAGAAATAACCTTTGATTCATGTTGTTGAACTTTAACTGCATTAGCAAGAGAATCTAAGAAAGAATTTGTTTGTTTCAACAAATGAGTAATTCTTTTATCCTTTGTTTGATCCAAAAGTTTGATATATGCTTCTTCATCATTTGCTTTCAAAGCTTGTAATCTCTGTTTTGCATTTCTCTCGAATTTTTTGGATTCATCTTTTTCTGATTGTTGATGGAATGAATTTATTTGTTTGCCCAATTGAAATCTGATTGATTGTTTGACAGAGAGCTCAGATTGACGATAGTTTGAATATTCAACCAACTTTTCGATTTTCTTTCTTTGCAAATTTTCTTCAATCAACTCTTGATCTTTACGTTTTTGTTCGAGTAACTTTTCTGCCAATCTTGCGGTTTGCACAACCTTTTGTTTAGGATGAACAGAGAAAGTTCTTTTCCAGGTTTTGAAAACTGGGTTGCTATTTAGTTTTTCATCACTGTAAATCATTGAAGATGCGATTTTGTTGATCAATGTATTTCTCAATTGTCTTTGTAGAGGTAAAGACTTGAGACTCATCAACTCGATCAGTGCGTCCATTTTCAAGTCATCCACGTTGTCGATGATGTCCTCATTGGAGTATTTCAGGTCATTTTCAACGGATGATGCATTATATGAACCAAGAGAGGCAGGTAGTTGATTAAGTTGTTCGATTCTATTTTCAACCTTCAACTTAACCAATTCTTCTAGATCGTCTTTCCCAACGGGAACAAACTTGTCAATACTACCTGATCGATTTGGTGTAATGCCAAACAGTTTAGCCTTTGAGTTGTAGTCATCTGATGGTAAGTCCAAAGGTAAAGAGGGCCCATTTGAGGACTCATTAACATTAGTAGATTCCGTATTTTCAAGTAAACCATCCAGGTCCTTATCGACACTCTTACCCAAGTCCACAGATAACTCCAAAGGAAGGTCGATATCGTGGGATAACAACTGTAAAGCAATCAACTGCTTCTTCAAAAGATCTTTATCGACAATTTCCACATTTTTCGACCAACTAGCTTGGACTTTCCTGTTGATTTTCTGCGCATTTGTGTTGATAGCTTGAATTTTATGGAAAGAATCTTGCAATTGCTGCAGCTCCTCGTCAACACGTTTTAAATCCACGGACGCGTCCTCCCCCTTCGAATCCGCGGCGTTTTTGCCCGCAACACGCGCACGTTTCATCTCAAATAATTCAGCATACCTGAAGAGAAGTGCGTGTGCCTCCTCAGCGTTCTGCGGCAGTGTAAGCTCTGGCATTTTGGCGCTCAGTAGAAACAAATAAAAACAAAAAACAACACTCAAATTGCAATTTTTGGCGTTGCGTCGAAAAAAAAAAAAGTAAAAAATTAAGGCTTACGTAAGCAAGGACAGAGTGTCTATTTTATTATAGAGAAAGATTGGAGGAGGTAGAAAGGGCAATGATGGTGGTGTTTTGGTATTTTATTGAGTTTTGCAAACTGGGTTTCGTAGTTGCTAAAAAAGTGCGTCCAAAATTGGTTGAAAATGAATGATTTGATTTTGGTTGGCGAGAAGCTTAGATGAAGAAAGGCTGATTTGGATCGATTTGATGAGAGGAACTCAATTGAGGCTTCTGAGTGTATTTTCCAGCCATTTGAGAGCGGATCATTTGCAAAAGTGACAAATAGCTTAAGCCTCTACCTTGAGTCTGTGACATTACTTGTAGAAACGCCCAACTTAATGCGCCAGTGAAGGTACCCGCTTCATTTGCGTCGGCCGAGGTTTGGTCATCTTTGCAGCCTGAAAACATCAAAACATCAGCAGGCGACATTTTAGACTGCTTGATTTGTTCAATACGTCCATTGCTTGAGTAATTGCTGACCTTGTTGAACAAGCCCTTGGCACCCGAGATCATCATTGATGTATTGTTCATCATATAGCCCGTGAGGATGCTCATACCCTCACCAGCACTGTCCTTCCAAATGTTGTATTCTTTAAGTCCACCGTCTGTCGCTCTGTAAGTGAATGGCAGGTCCATGGCCGTACCTGAATGACATGAATCAAAAATGCAAGTCAATCTACAGCCTGGAGGCAATGGTCTCACCATTATATCGTGCAGAATATCATCGATTATAGAACCGGCATTTTGAAAATCAACTGGATAGATACATTCGTCGTAACCACTGATTTCGTCACCGTCCAGATCTTTCTCTTGACCACCGTGACCAGAGTAATGGAAGAAAAGAGAGTCTCCTGGTTGAGCACCGTTTACAAGCCATTGCATTGCTCTTATCATGTTTTGTCTAGTTGGAACAGAAACTGGGTTTCTCTGATCGTCCGTCAAAAGCACAATGTCTCCTGAATCGTATCCACCCGCAGTAGTGAGAAACCTGTTCATTGCTAAAACATCGTTGATGCATCCACGAAGGGCGTTCGATGACCCAATATAATTGATACCAATCAATAGCGCCTTCTTTCGGCCATTGCAGTTGGAAACCGCAAAGTGGTGTGTTTCATTTGAACCCATTATAGGGACATTCTGCATGGAATATTGGCCTTGTCCTTGAGGTGGGCCTGTCTGTTGTGGGTAAGCCTCTCTGTAGTTGTACATTTGGTAAGGAAAAAAAAGTGATTGCTATGGAGACAAATTCATATCAGTAGCTAGAATTGAATTTGAAAACGAGTTTAGAGAGTGTTTGCAGATGGTTGAGCGATTTGAAGCTTGCTTGGAAAGAAATTGATGATTTCAAAGTTATTGCGGGAGTTTAGCGATATCTGATGCTTTTTTTGGGATGCTAAAAAGGTCCACACAAAGATGTGGATTGTTGTTCATTAAAACAAGCCATTAATTACTATTTGAAGTTTATTTTTAATAGGGTTCAAATCAACCGTTTTGAAGTATGCTCTGAACAAAATCTGGATAAAAAAGGACCCTGTATTGGGACCTTGATGACATGAGCGTTTTCTATCACGACATGTTTTCAGTTGTGTGCAACTTGAAACAATCATAACTCGGCCAATATTAGTGATGATGTCTTCATACTTCTGCACAGTAATGAGCTGCTAGTTTAAAATGTTTAAAAGGTAATGCTGTTTTGACTATCGTTTTTCATGTCATTTGATCTTTTTGCTTGCTGAATTCTTTGTGTTTTTACTTTGCTTATTGGAAAAACACCTTTAAACAAATAGCAGTCTAAGAATCTGAATCACCAGATCACATACATGAATTTCAAACATCATGCTGGTGTTTCTATTGTGTGCTATACCAGAAATTCCTGAACTCCATGATGCCCATCCACATTGGAAACAGGATAAAAAGCTGGCTAGCAGGATAATCCTACATAGATTTTCCTCCTTCAAATGACTAAACACTTGCATACGACAACACTCAAATTTAGCATGTAATATTATTCATTCGGAGTGAGTCCTTAGCTCTTCCTCCCAAAGCAAGCATATTTTCATGAATCAAGAGTTCTGAGCCCAAAAAGGCCGTGAACCAGTGAGAACGACAATAATGCCACGCCATTGTAACAAATTACAGCTTTCCAAACACCAAAACTGGACGCTTTTCCAGCTTGCGTCGCTTTAACAAACGAAGATACTGAATTTACTCATGATATCAAATATGATAAGATAAAACGCCTGAAAAAGACCGTAAAAAGCCGGTTCCAAAGCAAAATAAGAGTTAGTAATAGTACAATAACTTTTATTTCTCTCCGAAACTGTCTTGAGCCCCCCATTGCCGATTTCTAAAACCCGCCCCATTTTCTCTACTAAAAAATGGGGAAAAAATAATTGTATGCCAAGGAGCGATGAACAGTAGCATTCTTCTCTGAACAATTTGTCCACCATGCTTCGGTTCACGCCTAGACACTTGTATTTTTATCTAGTGACCACGCTGATGTTTGGAATCATCTTTTTGGCTCTTTCGAAACTTAACTCGGGACCCTCAGTCGATGGCTACGTTGACGATTTCACAAATCAATTTATCACAAACGATAAGATTCAGCTACCGATAGTTGAGAAGGACCCTCATGAAACAGAGAACGAGATGGTGCAGTATCTGAATACAGATGACGAGGACAGAATGGACGACATTGCCGGCTTAACGGATGAAGAGATTCGAGAACAATTGGAGATGATCAAACAGAAACAAATGGTGAAAGATTCAGCGTCTAAAGGTGTTTCAAATGATATATATTCAAAAGACAAGGTTATGGGGACATTATTGGACAATCCATTGCGTATAAGACAAGATATTGCACCTCCAGATGATCAACCATGGATTGAATATGAATTGGATAGAGTTAGTCCAAAAGTGAACTCATATGATAGAGTCAATGGTACACTATTTACGCTCTGTCGTAACAAGGAGCTTTTTGAAATTTTGGGCTCAATCCAGCAGATGGAGACGAGATTCAATCATAAACATAACTATGATTGGGTTTTTCTCAATGACGAACCATTTTCACCGGAGTTTATCGAGCTAACTTCCAACATGGTGAGTGGACGTGCGCGCTATGGGCTTATTCCATATGAACATTGGTCGTATCCGGAACATATTGATCAAGAAAAGGCCAAATCCGTGCGTGAATCTAAAAAATGGTCAATGATAACCTACGGTAGTAGTGAATCTTATAGACATATGTGCCGATTCAATTCATTGTTTTTCTATAAACATCCAATTATGGAACAATACCAATATTTCTGGCGTGTTGAACCTCACGTTTCATACCATTGCGATATACTGGAAGACCCATTTAAACAGCTTCAAGCTAACGACTTAATGTACGGATTCACGATTTCAATGCAAGAATTACCTAACACAATTGAAACCCTTTGGTCAACGTCAAAATTGTACTTTGACCAAGTTAAAGAGCTTTTACCAAGTGACAGCTTGATAAAATTTGTTTCTGATGATAATGGTGAAACCTACAACCTATGCCATTTTTGGTCCAATTTTGAAGTTGTGAATCTGGACTTTTACAGATCAAAATTGTATGAAAATTATGTTGAACATTTGGATAAAGCAGGTGGGTTTTTCTACGAGCGTTGGGGAGATGCTCCAGTTCATTCTATTGCTGCATCGATGCTTTTACCAAAGGACAAGATTTGGCTATTCCAAAACATATCCTATGAACATACTGTGGCACAGACATGTCCATTGAATGACTTGTATCTAAAGCTTGCTAGATGCACGTGCGATCCGACTCAGGATTGGACAATGAAGTCACAATCAAGCTGTAATTTGAAGTTCCTCGAGGTGAGTGAACAAGAGAAAAACGTGAACTTTGATAAGTATTACACAGAAATTCAAAACAAGATTCAAGAAGAAGCGGAAATGAAGCAGAGACAACGAGAACTGCGCTTGGAAACAGCAAGAAGACAGGCCGCTATGAGAAAGGCGAGAGCACAGGAGAAAAAACAGGCTAAAAAAAAGACTGACGCTGAAAGAAGAGAAAGACAACGGGAACGAAGAGTGCAGCAACAAAAAGAGCAGCAGAGTTGATCGAGCGTTTACAATGCTTGCATTTATACGCAGTTTATAAAGTTTACAATGATACGAAACGTTTAACAATGAGATTTTAAAAATAGATAGGCAGACTATACTAGGGCTTAAAACAACTAGAGAGAGCTGTGGAATAGGACGGAGACCATGGAAAAAGAAAAAAGGGGTATCTCAACAGTGTTCAAACAAGCATACCAATGATACCGGCTAGAGCCAATCCAAACGGTTCCATGGCAACGTTAGGCGCAGCGTTTGTGAAGGAAACGATCGTTGGCATGGATTCAGAGGTCGAAGTAGCTTCTGCTTTGGAGGAAGTTGAATGGAAGGTCGTAATAGGCTCTTGCGTGCTTGTTTCAGTTGAAGAAGCACTGGTTTCAACTGAGGTGCTAGTTTCAAGTGAAGAAGTACTGGTTTCAGCTGAGGAAGTACTGGTTTCAACTGAAGAGGAACTGGAGCTAGTACTAGGGCTAATACTAGATCTAGTACTGGAACTAGCACTGGAACTACCGGATTCAATGTCGGCTTTTGAACCGGCATCGCTGCAAACTTGTTCAAAGCTGGATTTAGCAGTTCCGGAGTCTCCGTTAGGACAATTCGAGTCTAAGCATTGTTGCATAGCACTCGACTCCTTAGTACACATACAGGAAATGTCACTCAAAGCATTACACTGGGAAGACGAGGACTTTGCAATTTCCTGTGCACAAAGCAGGAGACAAGCAGGTGGAGTGGCTACAGCTTGACCAATAAAAATCGTAGCGAGTGAAGCAATGGAAATAGCTGAAAGTTGCATTATTTGAACGTTCAAGGAAGAGAAAAGAGTGTGGTCCAGAGATGTTTAAATCGAGATCTCATTTGGAGAAAGCAAAAGAAAAGATCTAACTATATATAGGAACAAAAAACGCTCATTTGCTCAGCTAGGCAGAATAAGCTGGAGAAGCTGAAAATGGGTTAAAGTGATTGTTAAAGAGGAGTGTAAAATTGAATGGTGGATCGATTTTAATTTGCAGTTTGAGGAGTGGTGTATTATAGGAATTGTAGTTTGAGAGTGGTTTTATGAGTTCTTGATGAGGGTGAAAGTGGTGGCAGTTTATAGAAGGTAATGAAGTTTGAAAATGGTTTTATAGATTGTTGCTATCAGTAGTGGTGGAAATTATTATAAAGGGAGTTAGAACTTGAAGATGGTTTATGTTGCTATATCGGTTTATCAACTGAAAGTGCTGGTATAGAAAGAAAATATGAGATAAAGGAAAATTTTATTGCTACCAGTCGTATTCTGGGCTGTTCCTAATAAGAAAAATCTAACTTCGGGCTTCATATAAGTATTAGTGCTACCAGTAGCGCAAACTATTTATAAATAGAACTGTAGCTTGCAAGTGTATTTTTATTACTAGGGGTACTGTAAATTATTCATACAAGGAGAATATGAGTTTAGAACATTTCTCATTATAGATGACGTCCTTGCTTAGCAGTTGAAGGTGGAATTGCTTTTCTTAAATCAAATGTGCTCTCAAAAGAAAAATACTTCAGTTAGCAATATGATTGACTTTGGTTTTATGGGATTAGTAGTACTGTCAACAATTTTGAAGAAACGGTGTATTTTGTGTGCATAGTTTATCTCTAGTAGTATGTTTGTAAGCAAGAAATGCAGCTTGACTGTAGTAACATTGATATGGTTTATAGATTATTGCCGCTATTAAATAGACTGTTTATAAAAGGAAAATGTAATTGGGTGTTGTTCTGTGAACTGTTGATAAAAGAAAAGTGTACCTTGTGCGTATATTATTGCTACTAGTACAGATCAGAATATTGTTTCCAATTGGCAGGCTTTTGGAGCTTCATGGCGTCATAGTAACGACTCCCGCAACTATAGCCATCAAACGTAAAGTCGTTTTGCTTGTCACACACACAGTTGTACTCATCGTAAATTTCATCCTCGATCGGACACATGGAATAGACCCCATGTGTGTAGCCGATTTCTTTGAAGTAATGGATCTTGTCCTTGTCTTCAAACAATGCGACGGCAATGGAATGCACAGGTGCATCACCCCAACGCTCGTAGAAGAACCCACCGTTCTTGTCCAAAAAATCAAAATAGGCTTGGTATGCCTCGCCACGCCAGAAGTCCATGTCCGCAATTTCAAAATTGGACCAAAAGTGACATAAGTTGTAGGTGTCCCCCTTGTTGTCGGAAATAAAGTTCATAAAGTTGTTTTCGTGGAGATAGTTTGGGTGCAATTTGAGGAACTCCTTTGTGGTTTTCCAAAGCGTTTGAATGGTACGCTCGAACTCGTAGATGGTGATGGTAAAACCATAGGTTTTGCCTGTATCTGCAAGAGTTTTGAACGGATCGTTCTTCACATCGCACCAAAACTCAACATGAGGCTCCACACGCCAGTAGTACTTGTACTCCAGCATGATTGGGTGTTGGAAGAAGAAGCCCGAGTTGAATCTACACATATGTCTGTACGATTCGCTTTCACCGTAGATGATTTCTTCCTGCTGCATTTGACTACGTCCATCTGCTGCCTTCTGTTGATCAATGTGATCTGGATACGACCAATGCTGATTAGGAATCACTCCAAACCGAGCATTCCCAGAAACTAGTGATCCCACTCTTTGTTTAAATTCAGCTGTGAATGGTTCATTGTTGAGAAAAACCCAATCGTAATGGTAGTATCTGTTGAATCTGTCTTCAAGCTTTCTCACCGTCTCCACCATGTCCTTCAAGTCTTCGTTACGACAAAGTGTTAGAATAGTAGCATTTTGTCTAACATATGAGTCTGCTAGCTCGAAACTGGCCTTATAACCATTAAACACGTTCTCAACAGGTGTCGATTTTTCAATTGCAGCCAGTGCATTTGACTCGACGTTGTGCAATTCCTTTTTTGTTTCATCCAACGCTTTGATTGACGTGTCCTTTGAAGAAGAAGCCATAGAAATTCTCGAGGAATGATGCGTAAAAAGAGAAACCAACACCAAAGACACCAAAACCAACCCCACAGTTCTCACAATCGAAAACCGCATCCTTACAGCCGCCATTCTTGCTTGTTTAGAAGAAAAAGCGGGCCGTTATGAAACTAAATAGAAAACTTGGTCTTTTTTTGGTCTAGACATAGAGCGTGTTTTTTGCTCAGCATGATGGAAGCGAAAGTTCATTATAGGCTTACAATGAAATTATACAGAAAACAACTGGAATTTAGACATGGCGTAGCTCCTTGAAGAGTCTGACAGCAGCCATAAAAAGAATCGTTCCAAAGGGTCCCAAAAGCGGAGAGTAGACTGCGGTTTTGTGTTCATCTGGGAAGTAACTCTGCTGAAGCATGTCTTTTTGGAAAAAGGCCTTGTCTGAGAGATGTAGGGCCTTTGCAGAGTAGAGATTGGACTGGGTCCACCATTGTGGACCTTGGAACTGGTTGGAAGTCTCGATGTAACGAATGGCCTCGTTGATTTCGTTAACGGTCTCTTTAGGAATTGGAATTGTGTCTAGCTGTTGTGTGAGTTTGATCAAGCTCTGGACGTTCTGAATCGACTGGAGATAGTTGTCGTATGTTTGCAGACGGACTAACTGGTCCAGACGATAGTATAGCGACTTGTTGTTGTTCGAATACCCACCTAGAAGTTGGAAAAGCTGGCTCGCAAATATGTCCATGATTTCATACATGCGTTGTTCAGAAATGAGGCCTGAGTGTGCGTTTTCAAGCACAATACCACCCCATTGGGGGACAATGAAGGAGTTTGTGTGCGAGTCGCAGATCCGCAGCTCCTCTTCAGACGAATACACGACTAGATTGATCACTGGCTCCAACCCTACGTCTTGATCAAGACCCCAGTTTGAGTAATCAATGAAGGTAGAGGTGTCTGAAATCAAGACAGAACCGTCTTCCAACACCTTCTCGTTCGGTGTCACCACCCTAGTGTCGTACCAGTCCTCCTGAGTCTCGATTTTGAACTTGGCAAAGCCGTTCAGTTCTAACAGTTTAACGAATTTCACAAACCCGCTAAACGCTGGCCCATTGAGGTCCCATGTAAGGTCTCCACCGCCGGATCTCAACAGATTCAACGATACAATGATGTTGGGATTGTAGTGGACCTTGATGTCGTTCCTAGGACGCAACTTGAGAAGCTCAATTTCTTCAGAAAACACCTGGTCCAGTAGAACCTTAGATACAAAGTATGGCACTTCACCTAAGGAAATGATAGATTCAGTGATGTAGATCTTCAGAACACGGTCTGGACCTGTGGAAATGGCATAACTCGAGCTCTCACTATCTGAAAGCACCAGTTCCAACTTGTAACCCTCGCTATCTTCCACTTCAGTAGCTGTGTTGACACGTATTTGGAAGTCAACATGATCCATTGTGGGTTTGAGAGCGTCTATTTCCTTCTGGATCTCCTTTTCAATCCCTGAAAGCGGTGGAGCAACATTGACCATTGCTATATCTATGTGATACTTGAAATCCTGGATGTTTATGGCTGGAATCGGCTCTCTATAGATAGAAGTTGTTTGAAGCCAGAGTGGAACGCCGATAATGGCACCAATAAGCACGACAGCAAGAAAAGAAGCAAACCTTGTGATCCATGAAACTCCCTCTTTAATTGGAGCCGCGTTACTTGTCTCTACACCTTCTGACATCGCAGTTATTGGAAAAAACGCGTAAAGAAAGCAAGAAAGAGAGAGCTATAGAGAGAGAGAATGAGATTTTTCACACATGAAAGCTTACGTAAGCAACATGCTTAGGGGGGCTAAAAGAATGTTAGAGACGGGCTAAAGATGGTAGCTGCATTGGAAACGGTGTAGAAATGAGTTCAATGTGTGTGTTTAAAGTTTGGGCAAAGCCGTAAGTTTTTAAGGCCCATTTTTCGGTCGTAGTTATAGTTCTGGTTCAGACGTTTATATTTACTAACTATATACACATAGACATTGATGGGGATAAGATCTCTGTCTCAATCTCAAATCATTTTAAATCTAGAAGTTGATCACAATGGCAGGACCGTGAGTGGAACTCAAATGAGTGTGGCCCAAGACAATAGGTCTCTTACTCTTTGTGGTGGAGACAGAGTGCTTGATGGCTTCGGAAACAGCCTGGATGTTCTTCACAACCTCTGCGTCGGAAAAGTCGCATCTTGCAATTGTGAGTGAGACGTTATCGTTCTTTTCCTTGAATGGTTGGGTACCCATGGAAGCTGAGATAACAGAGGCTAGATCTGCAGTCACAGTCCCCTTCTTTGCAGAAGGCATGAGGCCCTTAGGACCAAGAACTCTAGCCACTTTACGTAGCTGGAGCTCCACGTCTGGAGTGGCAAGCACTCTGTCGAAATCAAGTTGAAACTTTCCAGCAGCAATGGAATCGATCGCTGATTCGTCAGCAACTTCGACGGCACCGGCACCAGTTGCCTTGGCTGCAGCAGAAGCCTCTGGATCGTTGGTTATACAGAGAATACGCGTCTCTTTCAATGGACGAGGGAGTCTAATTGCACCAGACAATGGTGCAACACCTCTTTCTGAAAAAACTCTGGTTTGAACAGTGATAGAAGCCTCCTGAGGAGCACGTCCAACTTCTGCTGCACGCAGGTATCTTAGAGCCTCCGTTATAGACAGAAACTTAGCGTCAGAGGACGCTGGCTTCTTGGCGTCGATCTTAAGCTGTGCTGAACGACGATCAGCACGTTTTTCAGCACTCTTTTTTGCTTCTAACTCCTTCTTGGACTTTGGAGCCAATGATACAAAGGTGAAACCAAAGCTACGCTTCGCGAGGACAGCTTGTCTGGTTAACATGGTGAGAATGACAAAAAGAAATAGAGACAGCAGCTACCTTGAAAAATTTTATTTCACTTCGTCCTCTCTAACTATCATAGTTTCTTTCTTCATATTAGAAATGTCCGGCTTTCAATTCCAAGATCCTAACGCAGGCTCCAAGCCAGAACAATCCGTGTGGAGATCACCAGCTGCAAAGATTGCATTGAACGTTGTTCTCTTTGCCGCGGGCGTTTTCTTTGTCCAATCACCAGTGATGGACATGTTGGTTCCACAACTCGAGTAGAGGTGTAATGAGACGTGAGGAGACGTAGGAAAGATGAGAGAAGGTGTAGAAGAGTGTGGACACCCATTGGTAGACGTAGACACTGTTTTCACCGCGCGTTTTTCTGTATGTAATGAATTATTATGTGTATAGTCTGTAACTAGTGTTATGAAATGTGTGAGGGCGTGAGAGTGTTGAAACAGAGCGAAGTAGAGCAAAAGAGGTGGGGAGTGGCATGGGCGAGAAGTGTATATAATTTGTTCGAGGTATCGTTAGGTTCGGCTGTTATGGTTTTCGATGTGTATGGATTATTATGCGTAAAGTTTTGAGTGGTTTTAACAAGCGTCGTTTCGCAGTGAGAGAAGAGAAGTGGAACTTTGTTTTGTAATTCATGACGAATCTGACTTTCGGTGAGTTGATTTATGTGTTGAGATATTGTTGATTTATGTGTTGAGATATTGTTGATTTATGTGTTGAGATATTGTTGATTTATGTGTTGAGATATTGTTGATTTATGTGTTGAGATATTGTTGATTTATGTGTTGAGATATTGTTGATTTATGTGTTGAGATATTGTTGATTTATGTG